>CABHPH010129122.1:0-22715 GCA_902168325.1 Peromyscus nudipes
TGCATTGACTCCTCAGTTTCAGGTGATTCTCTGCCTTCTGGGTTAGAGATAGAAAAGAGCCTCCTCTTGGGTTCTCACACGAAAGCAGGGACAGAGCAATGGAAAATGTGAGAGGAAAAAGGAATCCTAGAGTATATGCTGAAACGATTGTAAGCACTGAGACCTTCTCAATGGAGCTTCTGGCTTAGTGGTGCTTGTTGGGCACATAGGACAATTGTAGACACTCCTGGCAAAATTCTTAGTCACTCACAGCAGGACCCACATGCACATAAAGATGTCACAGGTGAAGACCAGAGGAATTATTCACAAGATCCCATTCAGACAGGTGTGAAATTAGAAGCTGAAAGCTTGACTTGTGTTTTAAGAGTGTTGAGTGTTTTCTGTCAATAAAGCCTGCATATAAGTCACTATATTCCTCAGGAATTGTAGTTATGGGGTTGAAACAAGAGCCACTTGACCTGGCAGAGCTGGTCTATGCTTCTGAAGAGTTTCAGTTAAGTGCTTGAAAAGTTCAAGGCACTGAGGAACGTTCAGAGTGTGGACTCAGGGTAAGTATGTTGACCCAACAGAATTTACCCTTCAGAAGTCACGTGGGGAGTATAAGCTCCAGACCTCTTTTGAGAATGCTATATACTGTTTTGTATTCTTCCGTAAGACAAATTCCTTCACACTTCCAAGTCCACTACCAATGAGTAATAGGATAGATTTTGCTGGGACTTAAGTTCCTGAGAAAGCCTCACTGGCTGTTGCTACAGAATGAAAAGGCCATCTCCCTGTTGAATTTAAACACACTTATTTATTTTTCTGCCACTTCTGCTTAGACTTTTTGAGGAGAAAAACAAACAGTCAATCTTCAAAGTCTCCCCTCTTCTATAAGAGATGATAAAAGATATGGATAGCGCCTGGGAACCAAAACCTATTTGCCTAATAGCACATATTGGGAAATATTAGTTTCACAGTAATGACATGTATCTTAAAAAGGAAGAGAGTAATGTCTATGGTTCAAGATCTAGGCCTTATGAAGAAAGGAAGGGAGCTATTTTGGGAAGAAAAAAGGGAATAACAGAAAGAAGAGTGGAAAAGACAGGATAATAGGAATATGATAAAAGTATGTGGGTGTGCACATACATGTGTATATAAATAATATATGTATATAAGTATAAATATATAAAAATATATAAATGTACACACACACACACACATATACAGAGAGAGAGAGAGAGATACCTCAGTAGCAGAAAATGTGCCTGGCATGCAATAGTCCCTGGGTTCAATTCCAAAAAGAAATATTTCTCTTGAAAATATTAGGGTTTAACCCAATACTTCTGAAAAAGTTAAATAGTTATGACTGTTATATAAATCAAAAATAAAAATCCCCTGGTCTCAATAAACTCAATCTAAAACCATGAAAAATATTTTGTGGACCAAATCCCTTCTTAAATCAATAGTGAAGGATAACTGTAAAACAAAGAAGGAAAGAAAGGCAAAGAAAGTGTAGGTAGTTAGGGTTTCTATTGCTTTGAAGTGACACCATAACCACAGCAACTCTTATAAGAAAACATTTAATCATTGCTGGCTTACACTTTCAGAGGTTTAGTCCATTACTGCCATGGCAGCAAGCATGGCAGAACATAGGCAGACATGGAGTTGGAGAAGAAGCTGAGAGTTCTACATCTTGATCTGCAGGTAGCAGGAAAAGACAGATCCACAATAGGCCTATCGTGAGCATCTGAACCCTCAAAGCCCACCTCCACAGTGACACACTTCCTCCAACAAGGCCACACCACCTAATAGTGCCACTCCCTATGGACCAAGCTTTCAAACACGAGTCCCTGGGGACCATTCCTATTCAAACCACCACAGTGGTTATGTGTATTTTCCAGTGAAATAATGATTGAAACTATTTCACTCCTTTCAGCACACATCTGCCTTTCACAGAAGTCAGCCAATGACAATCTTCCTAAAGACTGAATTGCACATGCCTCAGGTGAAGTAAGTTAATTTTCAAAGCGGATCCTCTTTGCTACTTCATGAGGCTTGAAAGGTGGCCAACAAGCTATGGGTGTTGAGGAAGCTGGCTGAGCCCCAGCTGCCCAGCCAAGAGGCAGGGAATGCCAGTGTTCCCCAGGAATCTGGAAGTGACTGGCTGCATAAGGGAACTTGTCTGAAGGAAGCTTTGCCAGATCTAAGCCACAGGTTGGTGGGAAGGAAATTATGCAGAGCTGCAAGCTCAGCAATCCACTCTTGGTAGTTATATATAAACTGTACTTTCGGAGTGACGATGGAGGGCATTTGGGGAAATCACTGAGATTGTGTGCTTTGGAGTGAGCCACCCAACAAGGCTGAGAGCTGCCATTCAATGCTTAGTGTTTGCAAAGTAACTAAACTAACTACTCTAAATTTTCCATGCACACACACACACTCCGTTCATTTTTTTTCACTATAAATGCCTTTAATACATTTGAATTCCAACACACAGATTAAGTAATTTAAGAACCTGGGAGACACAGGTGATTTCTGCTAATCAAGGTGAAGTTAGTTCTCAAAGCCTGGGTTTTGTTTTTTGTTTGTTTGTTCTTTTTAAAATATATTTTTAGATTTATTTGAACTAAAACAGAAAACCTCTGTGTAGTCGCAACGCACCATGTAATGTTGCAATATATTGTATATTGTGTAATGTTGGGAGAAGGTTACACATACACATCTTCTCAAGCATTTGTGGTTGTCTTACTGTAGGAATGTTTAACATTGCCGTATCAACGGTGCACCATATCGGTGCCTTCTCTCATGCAGCTGTGACTTAGTGTGCTTTAAACAACCTTTCCCTGATTCCTTTTCTTTCTTTCCTCTCTTGCTCTCTGGTAACTTTCTGTCTCAATTTCTGAGATGAGCTTTCACAAATGTATTGGCTAAGGTTGTACTTCAGTTGCTGAGCCTGGCTTATTTCACTTACAACAATCTCCAGATCCATCTTTGTTGTGACAAATAACAGGCTTTCATTCTTTTCATAGCTGAGTGCTATTATTATTCCTTGATAATAGCTTTTCCTACTGTAATGAGGTGATATTGTGGTTGGATTTGGATTCAAATCTTAATCATCAATATTAGTTTATTTTTCATATACATGATCAAAGTTTATCTTCTCAGAAATGTGTAGCAAGGTATATGTCTCTTAGCTACCTTTCCATTGATGTGAAGAGATATCATGACTAATACAACTATGAAAAAAAATATTTATGGGAGCTCATGGTTCCAGAGAGAGAAAGTCCATGATCACCATGGCAGGAGCTCGGCAGAAGGCAGGTAGGCCTGCATGGTGCTGGAGCAGTAGCTGAGAACTTACATGCTGAGTCAGCCACAAGGCAGAGAGAAAAAGCTAAGTGGGAATGGCATGAGCTTTTAGGACCTCAAAGCCTACCCTCAGTGACACACCTCCACCAGCAAGGCCATGCCTCCTAATACTTCCCAAATAGTTCCACCAACTATGAAACAAGCATTCAAGTAGATGAGCCTGTAGAGACTGTTCTTATTCAGTAAATGACCCATTTTATATCAGGTTATTATCATTTGAAAGATTTTGAGTTCCTTATATGTTATGGATGCCAACGCTTGTCAGATGTGCACATGGCAATTATTGTCTCCAGTTCTGTAGTTTTTCTCCTCATTCTGTTGTTTCTCTTGCTGGATCCAAGATTCCTGATTTGATATATTCCATTTTTTATTTTGTTTCCTGTGCTTTTGGGGGTATTGTTCAAAAAAGGAATCTATTATTCCAGTATCCTAAAGTGTTCCCACTTATGTTTTCTTATGGAAGTTTCATAGTTTTCAATCTTACATTCAAGGCGTTAAGCCATTTTGAGTTGATGTTTATAATTAGAGAAAAGTGACAGTCTAATTTCCTTCTTCTGCATGTGAATATGCAATTTTCCCACACTGCTTATTGAGAAGTCCGTCCTTTCTCCAGTACACATGCTTAGCACTTTTGTGGCTAATCTGTGTATAAAGATCCCTGGGTTTACTTCTGTGATCTGTATAATGAATAATCTTCCGAACTTTATTGGAGTGGGAGATGTTGAAGAGATCAGGTAAGGACATCTCCAAGTGTGTAGCTGAGGGTATTTCCAGGTATGAATGACATGTGGGTCAGTAGCTGGGGTAGAAAGTACCACCCTAAATGTTGAGAGTGTGGTCTAAGGGCCTCAGATGGAATAAAAAAGAGAAAGGAGAGAGCCTGCTAACACAGACCTTCGTTTTGCTTCCTAGCTATAAATCCAGGAGCTCTGGGCTGCCATGCCCTTCCACAATGATAGACTGAAACTTACAAAAACCTTGAGCTGAAATATACTTTTCCTCCCATACATTATATGTCAGATACTTTGTCAGTGAGGGGAAATCTGATACACTGTCTGATCTATTTCACTGGACTTTTTAAATATCAAACATCAAGCTATTTTGATTTCTGCATCTTTGTATTATGTTTGGAAGTCAGGTAGTAAAATGCCTCCTATGTTTTTCTTTTTGCTCATGATGGCTTTGATTTTTCAGGTTTGGCAGAGGAGTCTATATAACTTTAATGAGTTGGGTTTTTTTTTTCCTCAACTAGAAAATAGAAATTTCTGCCTCTATTTTGTGAGAAATAGAAATTATACAATGTGCTGGGCAGTGGCGCATGCCTTTAATCCCAGCACTGGGGAGGTAGAGCCAAGCGGATCTCTTTGAGTTTGAGGCCAGCCTGGTCTACATAGCAAGATCCATGACTGGCACCAAAACTACACAAAGAAACCCTGTCTCGAAAAACCAAAAAAAGAAAGAAAGAAAGAAAGAAAGAAAGAAAGAAAGAAAGAAAGAAAGAAAGAAAGAAAGAAAGAAAAAGAAAAAGAAAAAGAAAAAGAAAAAGAAAAAGAAAAAGAAAAAAGAAATTATACAATGCCCAGCACTCTAGAAGCTGAAGCAAGATGTTTAAGCCCAGCCTGGACTCCACTGACAGATCCTGTTCCCACCTCCATGTTGCAGCCCTTCCCTTCACATGCAATGGCCTGTTTTCGGTCCCCAGCCCTGCAAAATAGATAATCACTATTACCATAGGGGCACATGGAAAGTGTTTATCCAGAAAACAAGGCACAAGGCTCTGACTTCTCCTTTCCTCCTCTTTCAGAATCTTGTAGGAACAAAAACTTGACACGAACTTCTGAATACTTAAAAGGCTTGGTACATTTAATCCATGTGTTATATTACTTCCTGTGATCCCATTTGCAGTTTTTCTACTCAAGGTAAAAACTGAAGGAACAAATTCCTTGTTGGAAGGAAATGCCCACAGCCCTTTGTGAGGTTCAAAGGGATGTCAGAAGGGAGAAAATGCCTTTTTGAGTGTTCATGAGTCTTTCACCAAAATAATCATATGTGAATAATTTCATAGCCATGAATCCCAAAGCATTCAACACTAAATACCCTTCCTTGAGATTAAATATTTCTGTAGTGTTCTGGGGCCTCAGTGCTTTTGTTATCTTAAGTACTTTGTATATGCATGAAGACTAACCATGGCTTTCAGAACAGGAATAAAACTTACATGGCATCTTAGTACAGCATTAGGCTTCTTTGGGAGTACTTTTGAGAATTTTAGCCCAACTCTTATATGACAACAGAGTTTAATCTTGACATTTTGACTTGAAGAAAAAAATCCTTAATTAAACATACAGATAAACTTGAGATCCTTTGTCACATCCTGCAAGATCCGTCACTTTCCCAGAAGCAAGAAGTCTCAGAAAGCTTTTCAACCATTAAACTAAATGGGAATTAGATGTCTTTGAAGTCTTTCTTGGCAGCTTCTAGTAAAAAGCTTTGGCTTTAATTGACAGATATAATGTATATGTTCATGGCTTACAAATTATTTATGATATATGTATATGTTTTATAACAAATCAAGCAAATTCATACCCATCACCTCTCATGCTCACAGTTACTTTGTAATATGAGTATTTGAGATCTCAGTTTTAGAATATTGCATATAGCACTGCATTAACTATGGTAACTGTGAGATAAAATAGACTTAGTGGAATAACCTGTTCTGAAACCTTGTGCTCACTGACATTTATCTTTCTCTTGCTCTGAGGGTTTCATGAGTCCTATGATTCTCAGCCCAGCGGGCCCTATGTATGGTCTCCAGAACATATAGAAGATCTTTACTGTCTTGGGGGCTTAGAAGTACCAGTATTTCATACAACTTCCTGCCTTAGAGCATCAGAAGTGATGAGCAGAGCTACTGTTGCCTTGGTACCTGGAAATGGCTTGGAATGAGGGTTGCATTTGAGAAAGGTTTCACAGAACAACAAGGACTATTTCAAGCTCTCTATGCAGATATTGGGTCTCTCTGCAGCTACTTTGAATCAGAATCACAGGAAGTCAAGAATGTACAGGTTTTCAACTGCCACGTCAGATGACATATCCAGAGGGAAAACATATTATGGGACATAAACACTTCTCAACATGATATATAAAGATACCATCAGACAACTTTGATTAAAGACAATGAATGAAATAAATTTAAAGGATTGCCATTTAGTTTTAAGAGTTCACTAAAGGTTATATGTACAGCCAAATAATTGGTATAAAGGATAGTCAGTCTTTTCTGGTCTATGAAAGAAATATTACAGTGCCCACCAGAAATATAAGGGAGGAATTAGATATAAGTTTATATTACAGATTAGTGTATGGTTTTTAAAACAATCTGTTAGTGAAGATTTGAAAGGCAATTGTTAAAGGTAAATTTAAAAAGAGAATAAAATCTTTTTTAATTTACATGAAAACTTTAAATGATATGTCAATATATATCATTTGTTGGAAAAGCACAAATAAGTCTAGATTGGAAACACATTAAATGAGCAACAATGATTGTTTCTGAGGTGAGATGTCAGTATTAGAAGTAGGAGTTGTATTCTAGTACATTTAGGCTTATTCATACATTTTCTTATTAAAAATAACCTTAATTAAAATAATGTTTTATACTTTATTGTTTGCTTGGGTCTATAAAGAACAACAGTGGTATAATAGTATTTTAAAATAAAAGTGAAAAGCAAGATTTTTAATAGATAATGAGAAAGCATCTTAATTTGGTGACTGAAATCATAGCTGGTGACAGAGTTATTGCCTAGCTTGTATGGAGCCCTGAGTTCCATCTCCATCACAAACACATGTACACACACACACACACACACACACACACACACACATACACACGCACATACACATATGCATGCATGCACATACATATATATGCATACACATATACAAATGTATATACACCCTTGCACATACATACACACTCACAAACATACACAGACATGTACACAAAACATATATATATGTGTGTACACACATATAACACATATACAATCATATATAAGGTTATATTCCATCAACACTTTAAGTACATTTTGTAATATCAAGTCTCTATCCCTAAGAATAATTTCTGGAAATTCCTGTGGCATTTCTGGTCACTTTCAGTGTAGAAAGTGTCCTCATTCAACAATTAACCTTCCTAGCATGAATTCTAACAAGGAAGGCAGTATCTGTCTGCCTACCTTTCTCAGCTCAGCTCTGTTGCAGAATGTCGGTAAAAAACCTGTCTCAAAAAACCAAAAATAGGAAGGAAGAAAGAAAGAAAGAAAGGAAGGAAGGAAGGAAGGAAGGAAGGAAGGAAGGAAGGAAGGAAGGAAGGAAGGAAGGAAGGAAGGAAGGAAAAAAGAAAGGTATGAGGGCTCTTCCCCCCACCCCCTCAGATGATGTAGCCTTAGCTCTTTGACTAATGAAGTACGGCAGAAAAGATTCAGGACTAAATGTAAGCCTAGGCTTCCAGAGAACTGACTCCTCTGTGATGTCTCTTGGATTCTTCCATTGTCATAGACAAAGTGGCTTCCATCTTTTTGTTGCTAATAACAGAATTCTGTTCTTTATAGACAAATTATTTTCTAATATATATTTATATTTTTATTTACTATATGTGCACACCTTTTTAATTTTTGTTCATTCTATTTCTGTATAACCAGGATGATTCTATATCTTAGCTACTATGAACAGTGCTATGATAAACATGGCTTTTAAAGATACACCTTTTGGTATATTGATTTCATTTCCTTTTTTTACATACATACATAGAAGTGGGGTAGCAGTATCACATAGTACATCAATTTCTGTGTTTTTGAGGAACCTCCATACTGTTCTCTTTTTTCCGGATTTACACTTCCACCATCATCATGTGAGAATTTCTTCTCCACATAACTATAATTTCCTCCTGTTTTCTGTAACAGTCATTCTAACTGGAGTGACACCTTCACAGTAGAGTTTTGATTTGCATTTCCTTTATGATTCACTGAAGAGTGTGAACGTCTTAACTGTCAATTCAATGTGAATATAGGCTGCTTTACACTGTGTGTCTGCATGTCTGTATATATTAAATTTCTGTCATCCTTTATAATTTTTGTTGCATCACTTTTGATTCCTTGATTATATTGATTACCGAGTACTTTACATTTCTTAGAGATTAGGAGTGGGACTGTACTCGTGCTATCCTTTTTAGTAAGCACATCATTTGTGTTACCAATTCCTGTATGTTGATTTTGTATCCTGGAATTTTAACAAGTTTATCAATCCTTGTCTCATCATCACTTAGTAGAGGTTTGTTTTACATTTTTTTCATAAAGAGCAATATCTTCCTACCTTATTTATGTCTTTCATTTCTTTCTCTCTGGAAAACCTTAAGGGATTTCTATCCTCCTGACAGTGTCAAATCATCAATACAGACTCAGATAAGATTTAAAATACAATGTTAGTTTTCTAATTGATTTACATATGAGAATGTTTGGTGATGTGTGCACAAAGCTTTCCCTTTTGAACTTTAACTCATTCTCTGATTCAACTGAGACAACAACAGTCTCTTCATTCAAATGATATAATATACGATAAACCAAATATTCATTTGTAGGAAAAGGAGGTAAATGGACCATTTCCTTCTGGAGACATTTGCTGATTAATGCAAAGAGATCAAAGTGTGATGAGATGCTTTCTTGGAGTAAGGTCCTAAAAGGACATTAAGCTTAGACAGAACTGGAGCAAAAAAAAAAAAAATGTGTTATGTGAATCCGAATGTCACATGCAGCGTTCACACATGTATTCATTTACCCTTTCTTTCCTCTGAAGAACACAACTTTTAGTCTATAAATCTAGAATTTTCATAAAATGGATAACAATAAAATAGAAAGGAGCATTTTGCAATCTGAATACAGAGTTTTATTGAAATTTAACTACAGTTAGGCAGAAAGGAGGAAAGTGGGTCTCAGGGAGAGGGGGTCATGGTCATGGCTCAGATAGTAAATTAGTGGCCTCAAAAGTGAAGAAAATGAGTGCAGGTCCCAGAACCCATTAAAACAGGCTAGTGTGGTGTCAGAAGCTTACAGCCCTGGAGATGCTGAGATGGGAGGTGGAAACAGTTGTATTCCCAGAGCTGACTGGCTAGCTACTCTAACATACATGGTGAAGTTGGAGTTCTTATCACAAACAAAAACTGGAAGTCACCTAAGGAATAACACCTGAAATTGTCCTCTGACCACCACCTGTAAATGTATACTTCTGCTTGTGTGCACTCCCACACATATGAACACACACACATAAACACACACACACACACACACGCATACACACACACACACACACACACACACACACACAAGTATTGGCCTATATAGAAATTTTTGTCCAATGACTGTATAAGAAGAAAAACCTATTGAACTAAAGAGTAAGAAAGGGAACACAGTAGTCTATAAATGTCTTAAGTAAAAATTCTAAAAATTTCAAGAAGGGAAATACATTTATGTGTAGTAGTGTCAATTTTTATTTCCAACAATGCTAATTTGAAGTGATCTTTTTTCAATTTGACTTACCAGTTTAAACTATTACTTAGGTTATAAGACAATTGACTGTCAACTGTATTTTATAGATATGCTGGGCATTTCTTAGCTGTGCAGTCTACTGGATTCTTTTATCCTTAAGATTTATTGGAAATCAAATTTATATAGTTGCTTGGAAAAGGGAAGCTTTGTCTCTCTCTATTGTCAAAATTTCAAATGTTAAATCATCTGTCAGGCAGTGACACTTAGGAATTAACTTTCGACAATTAGCAATGAAGCTGTGAATGGCAGGAAGCATTAATCTGAGAGATTTGTGTCTAAAATAACAAGGTGATATGGGTAAGGAAAGCAAATAAGTTTGTAAATAGCAAACTCTTTAGAAAATAGATTTTGTTTCCAAATTTTATATATATAATAATTGTCAAGTATATATATGGATGTGACTGCATGTGTATATATCCAACTGGAAAGTTTCTGAGTGCATGTATGTATATACCAAGCTCTCTGACAAGATTGTATTGATTTTATTTATTTAATGAAGTGTACCTTTCACTTTTTTTTTTTTGCTACCAACCTTCCATTATCTAATGTAGTGTATTTTGACCCACTAACTTACTTGGGATTTCAGTTTATACTTCACTGTTGAATGGTTTTCCTTTAACAGTATCTTTTATGAAAGTTATGAGTATTTTTACTAATGATTTACTTGATGACCTAGATGCAGCAATATCTCTAAGGCAGGGCATACAGTGAGCTCATTCTGTATTTCTACCACGTAACATACTTCCCAGTAACTGAGTGATGCACTGATCTATGAGGATAGCAATATCTTCAGGAGACATTTTATTACTATGTTCCTTTAGCAGAATAATAGCAGTGGGTTTTCTCCTAAGCCAACGATCTATCCAGTCTCGGGTTCCTGGCTACTGTAGCAGTGTCAGGGGTGAGACGTATCTCTAGGAGTAGGGCTTAAATCCAATTTTGAACAGTGCCTGCTTACTCCTATAGCATATGTGCTGCTACTGCACCAGTATATACTACAGGTATGTCTTTGTTGTTGGTTGGAAGTTTTTGTAGCTGGGTGAAATTGATGGTTAGTTTTCTCCTCCAGTAGCATCCAAAATACCTTCTAGCACCATGAACACTAGTCAGTGGGGGTGAAGCTTCTAGCTGGATACCAGCTCGATTTCCTTTAACCAAACATTATAGTTTCTCTTTCCTCCAACAAGAAACAAAAGCTGAGATTCACACAGGCTTTCATATGGCTGATGTTCTCCATTGGTGATGGAGTCTTCTAATATTTGCTAAACACTCCTCTATACCAACTTATCCTGATAAAATGTTGAACTAGCTTTAATAAAACTATTTGAGTGAATCCTTAACATTTCAAATCATATTTAGTTAAAAAAAGGAATAGGTCGATGACATTGATATTTTATCAGTTTTTAGCTAATGTTGTCTAAAAATGCGACGGTGTTATATTGAACCACTATTTGGTTTTAACTTGTCTAAATACCAGAAAAAAATGTGCAAGCCAGCATTACAAGTTGAAACTGTAGCTTGAATGCCCTTTTACTCCTGTATAACACAATATCAAAAACATTTTATCTGCCAATATGTGATTTCTCTGGTGCCCTTTGACATTTTTGAGCATACATTCTCATGCATCATTAGGGGCTCCATGTTGAGTCAATAACACACTTCTCTGTTATTTTCAGATGTCTCCTAAAGCAAAAGGTTAATGATCAATAAAGTGCACTGGAATGGTGCTTGCTGTTGCCATAGCTCATCTTTTTTCTCTTTTCACTCACTCTCCACTTGTTCTTAATATTTCCTGAGCAGCTTTTGTTTTTCTATTTAATGAAGAGTAACTAATGTGGTATTTTCTCTTTATAAAGTAGCAGTATTTCTAATAGACCTCTATCCACAGGGACCAATGATGCTCAAGATGCCTTTCATCTGTCCTGTGACAGTGGTTAACCCACCATTTGACAATTGTATGCCTTTAAAAATTAAAGGTCAGGCATAAAAATCCCTCATTTGCATGAGTTCATATAGGTTATAAAATTAATATAAATGCTGTCTGGCTTAGGGAACTATGGCATTAATAGTATTGAATGATAAGAAATGAACTAAAATAAGTCTCAGAAAATTATCCTTATTTGCAGAGGACATGATCCTATACTTAAAAGACCCCATAAAATCTACTAGAAAACTCTTAAATCTAATAAATAAATATAGTAAAGTCACAGGATATAAAAATCAATATAAAAATAGTAGCCTTAATATATGCTAACAATGTGCTTTCAGAGAAATAAATTAAGGAAAATATCTCCAAAATTAAATCCCTAGAATAAACTTAATCAAAGAAACAAAAGAACTCTATAATAAAAACTTTAAGATATTTAAAAAGGAAATCAGAGTCAAGTGGTAGTAGTGCACACCTTTAGTCCTAGCACACAAGAGGCAGAGGCAGGCAGATCTCTTCCAGATCTCTCTGAGTTTGAGGTCAGCTTAGTTTACAAAGTAAGCTCCAGGATAGCCAAGGCTACACAGTGAAAACCTGTTTCAAAAAAGAAAGCAAAACAAAACAACAGAAAAAAAAGAAAGAAAAGAAATAGGGAAAGGAAATAAAAGAAGACATTAGATGATAGAAAGGGCTTCTGTGTTCCTAAATTAGCATAATTAAATATCTTGAGAATGGTTATATTACCAAAATTTATATATATATATATATTATTTTATGTGATGACCATCATCAAAATTCTAATGTTGTAATTCACAGATCTAGAAAGCACAATACAAGAATTCACATGGATATCTGCATCCAGTTCCCTCAGTCATTGGATGGGGTTTCTAGCACAACAATTAGGGTGTTTGGCCATCCTATCACCAGAGTAGGTCAGTTAGGGCTATTTCTCGACTATTGCCAGCAGTCTATTGTGGGGGCATCTTTGTGGATTTCTGTGGGCCTCTCTAGCACTTTGCTTCTTCCTATTCTCATGTGGTCTTCATTTACCATGAACATTCCTTGTGTTCCCTCTCTGTTCTTGATCCAGTTGGGATCTCCCACTCCCCTAAGTTCTCTTTCCCTTGCCCCTCGTCCCTCATTACGCCAACTCACGTCCAGACTGTTCATGTAGATCTCATCCATTTCTCCGTCATTGGGCGATCCCCATGTCTTTCTTGGGGTCCTGTTTTCCAGGTAGCCTCCCTGGTGTTGTCCACGGTCAGGCCCCGGGTCAGGCCCCGGGTGGAGTTCTCCCGGTCCAATTGGCAAGAAGGAGGAGGCTTTATGTGAGCAAGAGTTGTTGGGACCTGGGATGGATGGAATACAGGGATGAGTGGCCAAACGAATGGAAACGCATGAACTGTGAACCAATGGCTGAGGGGCCCCCAACTGGATCAGGCCCTCTGAATGGGTGAGACAGTTGATTGGCTTGATCTGTTTGGGAGGCATCCAAGCAGTTGGACCGGGTCCTGTGCTCAGTGCATGAATTGGCTGTTTGAAACCTGGGGCTTAGCAGAGACGCTTGGCTCAGCCTGGGAGGAGGGGACTAGACCTGCCTGGACTGAGTCCACCAGGTTGATCTCAATCCTCGGGGGAGTCTTTGCCCTGGAGGAGATGGAAATGGGGGGTGGGGGGGGAGGGGGCGGGGCGGGAGGTGGGAGAATGGGGGAATCTATGGCTGATATGTAAAGTTGAATTATATTGTAAAATAAAATAAAATAAATTCAAAAAAAAGGAAAAAAAAAAAAGAATTCACATGGAACCACAGAAGACCAGGAACAGCTGAAAGAGCTCTGAGAAGAGATCACTGTAGACAAATTTCTAAATAGTCTTATTAAATAAAAAACACATAGCCAAATACAGAGATAATAGCCAAAAAGATCAGAGAACTGGGGAAGAGTCACAACTACCTTATTTTACCACCTCACCACAGTCATTTCCCCAGAGAGTTTCTTCCCATCTAACTTGTGTTTTTATTGCCTTCCTGTTCTGCCTTCTCATTGTCTCTAAGCCCAACCACATGACTTCCTCGTCACTGCCTGTCTATACAGACCTCCTGGTCTCTATGGTTGGTACTAGGATTAAAGACTCAAGGGTCATCACGCTTGGCTGTGTCCTTGACCACATAGAGACTCTGCCTGCCATGTGATCGGATTAAGGGCGTGGGCTACCACCACCTGACTTCTATTCCTTGCTTGCTAATGACCTCTGATCTCCAGGCAAACTTTATTTATTAACATACAAATAAAATCACATTTCAGCACAATTAAAATATCACCACAGATCACCATACTTGGATACGTCAAATTAAACTACAGAACACTAGAGACAAAAACCTCCTGGTACAGGCACAAAGCAAACAGACCAATGGAGGAGTATAGAGGACCTGTGCACAAACAAACAAAATACAAAGTTTTGTGTAGCATGAATCTTAAAAGTTCTTATTAATAAAATCAAACCTGAGGCCAGTTTTTGGGGTGAACACTGGAAGGTCAGAGAGACAGAATAAGCCACAGCTACCTCATCTCGCCGGATCCTCAGCTGGTCTTGTTTCCTCAGACTGGAGGCCTCTGAGTCTTCATCCAGAATGGGTCTCAGCTGAACTGCTGCTCGAAAGCCTGAAAGCTTAACCAGGCCAAATGCTTAACCAGGCCAAATGCTTCTAGTTTCTGGTCCTCACGCCTTATATACCTTTCTGCTTTCTACCACCACTCCCTGGGATTGAAGACTTGCTTTCTGGGATTAAAGGTGTGAGTCACCATGTTTGGCTGTGTCCTTGAACACATGGATTTCTGCCTCTGGAATGCTGGGATTAAAGGCGTGTGCTACCACTGCCTAACCTCTGTTTAATATTGTGGTTCTGTCTCTGACCCCAGATAAGTTTATTAGCGTGCACAATATTTTGGGGAACACAATACCCCCACAGTTTTGGCCTCCTAATTTTTGTCAAAGGTGTTTTAAAACCATGCAGTGGAAAAAAAGATTAGCCGGTTTATAAAATATCCTTGGCAAGTCTGAATATCTACATGCAGAAGAATGAAATTAGATTAATATCTTTCATCTTGTACAAAAATCAATCTGAAATGGAGCAGAGACCTTAATTTAAAACTTGGACTGATGAAACCACTAGAAGGAAACTTCAAGAGCACTCTTCAAGACATTGAAGTGCTTAGGACCTTTCCTACCGGAATTTCAGTAGCACCGAAAGGAGATGCAAGTATCAAAAAATAGGACCCTATGAAATTATAAGTCTCTGCGCTGCAACAGATGACATCAGGAGAGCAACTACCCCCACCGAATGTGTGAAAATCTCTAACGTCTATGCTCATATAGAATTTACAGAAAACTACAGAAATTACATACCAAAGCAATAAAATTGGTAGTTAACACGTGGGCTAATGAAATGAACAGACAGTTTTTAAAAGAAGAAACACAAATAGCCAATAACCATTTTGTAAGTGTTCAACAGGGCACCAAAGTGATAGCTTAGAAGTTTAGAGCATTTGTTGCTCTTGTGGATTTGATTTCCAGCACCCACTCGTTAGCTCATAACCATCTGTAACTCCAATTCCTGGGAATTCAGTTACTCTTCTGACCATCATGGGCACCAGGAATGCTAGTGGTGTACAGACATACATGCAAGCAACACATCAGACACATAAATTTTTTTAAAACATTAAGTGTTCAACATCCCTATTTATCAGGACAGTTCAATACTGCTTTGAGAGACAACCGCATCCCAGTCTGATGGCTATCATCAAGAAATCTGATAACAAAAGGTGAAGAGGATGTGGAAAAAGAGGAGCACTTATTCACTAATGGCGGCAGTTAAAATTAATGCAGCCATTATGGAAACGTTTGGAGGCTCCTAAAAAATTTAAATATAGAGCTACCATACAATCCAGCTATTCCTCACCTGTGTATATAGAGGATGCCATATCCTACCATACAGCTATTTGCACATTCATGTTTATTTCTGCTCTATTTATTTAGCAGGGAAACGGAAGAGACCTAAATGTCCATTAATAGATGAATAGATAAATGAATATCTCATTCAAAAATAAACTGGAATATTATATAGCACTAAAAATAAAATCATAAATGTGCAGTACAATGGATGGATTTAGATGGTATGATATTTAGGGAGGCCACCCAAACTCTGAAGGAAAAAGAATTTAAAAAAATCATGTGATCTTCCTCATGGGAAGATCTTAGCCTATAATGTATACATATATATATATTTATATATATATATGTAAACAGATGTAAGTGTATATATAGTATAACATTTAGAAAGGAGACCGAGGAAGAGTAATATTAGATGCTGAGGAAGGATTGAATGCAAGCAAATGAATACATGATTCATGAAAAAAGATATGAAGCTAACTGTTTTCATTTTTAGTTTCAAGTCTATCACTATCATAGATTTTGCTTTTTTGTGATGAATAAGTACAAAAAACTGCAATTGATAATGGAAAAATAAAACCCTAAGCTAAGCTCAGTAGCTTCAGAAAGATCATTCTATGTTATACAAGTTCACTGCAATATATGGAGTCAATTAGAATAAAATTATTTAAAATAATGCTACAATTAAATTTAAAAATATATGTACCCTCATGGTATTGAAAAGAAATGTTTTCAACCTATTATACTATAATCAATAGATATGTCTTTCTAAAGAAATGGTAAAAGAAAGATATTTTCAAGTTAAAAAAAAAACAAAAAAAACTATGGCCCTTTCACACAATTAGCCCACAATTTGTTTTATAAATAAAGTTTTTTTGTGGTGATATTGTGTTCCCCAAAATATTGTGCACCCTAATAAACTTATCTGGGGTCAGAGAACATAACAGCCACTAGATATAGAGATCAGAAAATGGTGGCACATACGCCTTTAATCCTAGCATTCTAGAGGCAGAGATCCGTCTGGATCTCTGTGAGTTCAAGGCCACAATGGAAACAGCCAGGCATGGTAACAAGAGCCTTTAATCTCAGGAAGTGATGGCAGGAAGCAGAAAGGTATAAAAGGCGTGAAAACCAGGAATGAGGCTGGTTAAGCTTTTAGGCTTTTGAGCAGCACAATTCAACTGAGAGGCATACAGTCTGAGGAAACAGGATCAGCTGAGGAATTGGCAAGGTGAGGTGACTGTGGCTTGTTCTGTTTCTCTGATCATCCATAATTCACCCCAATACCCAGCTCCAGGTTTGTTTTTGTTAATAAGAGCTTTTAAGATTCTGCTACAGTTTTGTTGTAACACACCCAAGTCCATTTATGTACACATCCTCTATGGCTGTATGCATGCTCCAGTAATAGAACTAAGGAACTTCCATATGTCTCATATGTATTTCCTTGTTCTGCATAGGGAAAAAGGTAATTATTGATTTAAATAAAACTCATTCTATTTCTCTTTTGAGAAAAAAATTATATATATACATGGTGATATATAGATCTTGTCAAAATCAATATTCTATAATTGAGAGACTACAAAGGTTTCACCTTACAGATCAAAACACGAACTAATGTCTTTTAAAATTTTACTGCTGAAGTTAAGTTGGTGGTTGAACATGCCTCAAACCCATGTACAATGTAAACATGTTTGTACTTGGAGAAAAAAGGACTTTTGTATAATGCTGGAATGTGCTACTATAGGCATGTGTTATATTCATATGTTTTTCTTTTAAACATGTGGGTTGTTGGCAAAGGCTATGCCCTTCTTTACCCTGTTACAACCTGTTGTAGAATCAATAATGTTTAGTTCGCTATATCAGGTAATTATCTTTGTGATTTTGTTATAATTCATTAAATAATGATGTCATGTTTACTGTGAAACACAAGGGCTCTCAGAGTCAGCATTTCCCTTGAGCTTCATTCTAACCCAATATAAGGGACTCTGTCATTTATCCTGGACAGCAATGGGGCTTCCATGATATCAGTCTTGTGTGCACATACTGGCAAAGATACTCATGGCTAGTCACCCTGTCTCTGATGTTCAGGCCATGGCTTAAAACAATTTAACAGGTTGCATCTGTGATCCCCGGTTAAAAGAAGAAAAGAAATCACACACACATACACACACAAAAGAAGAAACAACCAAATATAGGCATGTGATGTTTAAGTTTTACAGCCGTGCATGTTTTTTTCATATGTTACATCGATCACAAATACCTCTGACCAAGACAGTGTGGCACTTCCTGGTAGTCTGAGAGCACTGGGCTGGAATGAATTGATCAAGATACTGAACATATGTCTGTGGACGAGGCACTGTATCATTTCTGTGCATTTGAAGAATCAGTAAAATTGATCTTTCTATACACTTCATATATGTATATACACACACACACATATATATATACATATATATGATCCTCCTTAGACATAGAGTACATGTTATTTCACTTGATCATAGCAAAACGCTGTAGCATGACTCTTAAAAAGTTCTTATTAATAAAATCAAACCTGAAGCCAGGTATTGGGGTGAACACTGGAAGGTCAGAGAGACAGAATAAGCCACAGCTATCTCACCTCACCGGATCCTCAGCTGGTCTTGCTTCCTCAGACTGGAGGCCTCTGTGTCCTCATATCCAAATGGGCCTCAGCTGAACTGCTGCTTCTTGAAAGCCTAAATGCTTAACCAGGCCAAATGTTTCTCCAGGTCAAATGCTTCTCCAGGCCAAATGCCTCTCCAGGGCAAATGCCTCTAGTTTCTGGTCCTCACGCTTTATATACCTTTCTGCTTTCTACCACCACTCCCTGGGATTAAAGGTGTGGCTTTCTGGGATTAAAGGTGTGTATCACCGTGCCTGGCCGTTTCCAATGTGGCCTTGAACTCACAGAGATCCAGAGGGATTTCTGTCTCTGGAATGCTAGGATTAAAGGCGTATGCTACCACTGCCTAACCTCTATGTTTAATATTGTGGCTGTACTGTTCTCTGACCCCAGATAAGTTTATTAGCATACACAATATTTTGGGGAACACAATACCCCCACAAAACGCTGAGAAGCAAGAGAGAACATTTTTTTAGATTCACCGAATAACTCACAATTTTCACTTCCTTGCCATCCAGAAATACCTACTAAGCAGATCGTTTGCTTTTCCTTCTTCGGTGTGACAGAGGACAGTTTTCATAAGATGATGTTGTGCATTGCTATTGATTGCATTCTAGTGTTGTCTAGCTATTTCTTCCAAAATGAAACATTCCCTCTGGGAAAAAGGCTCATAAGCCCCAATAAGTTCACAAAGTAACATGAATTTTCGAGCTCAGAAAGTTATAAAATTCACCGGGCCTCTCCCCAACATCATGCAATCAGTAAGGGGTTGCTGGGGAGAGGGGATTCTCCTATGGAGCTGCCGTCAGGCAAGCAGGGAGCTCTGGGGATGCAACTTTCCTGAGCCGTCAACCATACTGGAGTAGGTCTTTTCATGATGCAGCTGCCTTTGAGTCACCCAGGCTTCTTTACATATTGCAAATAAAGTAGATGACTCATCAGCTATACTTTTATAGACTAATCTCTTTGTCTTTGTCCTATCTGGAGTGGATACATCTTTGTTCACATCTGCTAGAGGCAACATCATACAACATCTAGAAAAATGAGATTGCTAGTGCACAAGATAGACGTTTAATATTGAAAGATACTGCCAATTGACACTTCTAAGTGATGCTAGCAAAGTATAACTAAAATACAGTATTGTGTCAGGAGAGTCACTTCCCGGTGTGGTTTTTATTGAGGCATGATATCATTATACACATTAATGTCCTTGTTAATTAATATTTCACAGCAGTAACCACAAGGTCTACATCTTACTTCTGTCAAGATTTTAGCACATATGTCTTTTTGTAAGAACGAAAATGTAGCTCATAAGTAAATACAGCTAATAGCCATTCAGTGACTGTCTGAGAGAAGTGTTAAGTGGGCCCTGTATAAGGAAGCCCCTCTGAACTGTCCTTCAGGGAACATGGCTACCCTGACTTCGGATGCCTTGCCTTCACCCTTTACTTGGTTTTTTTGTTTTTTGTTTTTTTTACATTTAATAGTATTGTAATATTTAATAGCAGTGAAGGATATAACATTACAGAGTAAAAACTTTAAAACAATAAAGTACTGGATTACACCTTCCTGTGATCATGTGTGGCCGCTGGAGAAGCAAGGCCTGACAGGGTAATTGAAGGTGCCAGGAGGATACCTGTATATGAGGGAACTCTTGGTAACATTCAGGAAGCTTAAACAACCATCCTCACAATCAAGAAGCACACCAACCTCGCCCAATGGCTTCTCTATGTAGTGCTGGGATACTGGACATGTGGTGAGGAGACTGTAATGATTACCTTCCTTCACACACGTAAGAAGAAAGGCATCCTCATATTCAATCATTTGGTTTCTACTCCTTAACCGGGAATCCTTACAGACTCCCACAGCCCAGTCCCAAGAGTCCTTCAAATCCAGCTCCCAGTAATATTTCCCTGAGATGAAGCTCTGTGATCCCCAGGAAGCAAAATAGAATCCAGCAGAATCTGCAGGTTTATCCTTATGGTGAGGTCTGAAGCTGAATCTTCTCATGACATTAAATAGGTTCATCTTGGAATGAAGTACAGTTACGTTTTCAAAGAAAATGTGCACTTGGAACTGGTTGTAACTTTCAGTCAGGCCAGTGATGGATAGGGCATTGAGTCGTGGTTTCATAGCCTGGGGCATGCTCAGCTGCATTGACTCGCTCCTTCTGAACGTGTCATCCAAATCCTGCAGCAGGACCACATATGGCTCCTGGGACATTACCATCAGTTCCTGATACATTTCTCTTAGTTCTTTCCTCTTTTGGACCATCATGGCTTCACTTGTCCTGAGTTTCTCTAAAACACATTGGCCTTCATTTCTCATAGACTCGATGTGTTGCACTTCCTCTTCACAGAGGAGTGGGTGCAGTTTTGTATACTCTGACCTGATCATTTGTTCACGCAGAGTCAGGTAGTCCATCCACAGAGTTGTCATTCTGTTCTCTGCCTCTAAATTCTCTTGATTTTCTTGAATCTTCTCCCATAAAGATGCCATTTGCTTTAGAAGTCTTTCCATTTGACTCTCAGCAGCTGCTTCAATGGGACAGTGTCTGTGTCCTCTGTGCTCATGGGAGTTAGAGCAGAGTTGACAGAGGAAGATCCTGTTCTCAGCACAGAAGATCCTCTTTGTCTCTTTGTGGGTCATACACTTATGCTCTTCAGAGCTCAGGTCCTTCATGAGGCTGGTTTGTCTGGTAATCGACACCAGCTTCTTCAGAACAATGTTGGTTCTCAATTCCTTCTTAGATGGTTCCCTACACATAGGGCATTGGACAAGACATTGGATGTCTTCCCAGGAAAGGTGGAGGCAGGCTCGACAGAAGCTGTGGCCACAGCTTATGGTGACTGGGTCTGTCAAGCTGCTCAGGCAGATGAAGCAGGTAAGTTCTTTCTGGAAGGCTTGCGAAATGTCTGACTCCATTTCTCCAAGAAATAGTCTCCGGCCTCAGCAGTGTTTCGTGGGTCCACAACAATAGTAGCTCAGCTCTGGGGGTATGATCCTCAATGTGTGGAGGGGATAGATTTAGCAGTCTAGGAGCCAGAAGGTATGGAAACACACTCTGTCTGGTCTAGAGAAGAATGAATCTGGCTGGCCCTTGGAGTGTCCTTATATACTCTCTAAAGACCACACCCACTTCCTCCCATGTTGCTTTTACTAATGCCTATTGAAGGTGAGCTCCTGTAAATAGCAGTATTCTAGATGGAAGATTGAATTAACTCCATGGCCAGTATCCACAATCAAATCTGCACAACAAGGTTTCCTGAGTTCCTGCTGAACTGGGTGTGGTAGCTCACACCTTTAATCCCATATAGTCCTAGGGAATGGGCTGCTGAAGCAGGAGGAGCTTTAGTTCAAAGCCTGCCTAGGATATACAGTGAGAACTTTACTAAAAAGTAAATAAATAAATAAATAAATAAATAAATAAATAAATAGAAATTTTGCTACAATATTTCACTGTTTCTAAATATTTTGTCGTGTGCTTATATTTTTGCTTTTCCTTTTCCTTTTGTAATTTCACAGTTAATGATATCAATTTGTGATTTTAGCAAATATCAACATTAAAAAGTTCTCAATAATTCTTTAGAATTTTGTTCAACTCATTTTTATAATAGTCTCCTCAACTGCAATTTCTTTGAGATTCATCCCTTACTCTACTCACTCAAATGTCTATTCTTTTCTTTTTTCTTTTTTTAATAAATACATGGGGAAGCAAGGCAGTGGTGGCAGATACTTTCAATCCTAGCATTCTGGAGGCAGAGGCATGCAGATTTCTGTGAGTTAGAGGTTAGCCTGGTCTACCAAGTGAATTCAAAGCTGTGCTCAAAAGATTCACAGAGAAACCAGGTCTCGAGAAAAAAAATAAAAAACAAACAAACAAAAAAACATATTTGATTAACTAAAAACCAAGAGTCTCAGAATTTTTTGGTGAGGGAATAATCTTGATTAACTCATTTGAAGTGGGAAGCCCCACCTTAATTCAGATGTATTGAGGTGAGAGAATCCACCTTAAATCTTAGCTGGTTGCAGATTATATAAAAGGACATGGAAGAATGAAACTCTCTCATATTTGCTCTTTGTCTTCTTGCTCTCAGTCCCATTGGCAAGTTCATCCCTTCCCTGGTATAAGAGCCTATTTTTTTGAGGGGGAGCATTTCAAAGTATACTGAAGACCAGCTGATACATCTATCCTTGTAGACTGAACCACTTCTCTCTCTCTCTCTCTCTCTCTCTCTCTCTCTCTCTCTCTCTCTCT
>CABHPH010129124.1:0-46305 GCA_902168325.1 Peromyscus nudipes
GTTCTCCATGATATAATGTTTGGTCCATATCAAACCTGCTAAAGTAATGTAAGTAAAATTAGTAATGAATTGCTGCAAATGGAGAACTTTGGGGTTGATGAATAATTCAAATTAAAAATGACATTTCTGTAAAACTAGATGATTACTTCCATGATAACAAATTAAGTAAGTATTGACTGTAGTCCAGGAGTGGTGTGAACAGAGAACTGTACCTCACTCCATAGCATTTGTAGGCTGTTCAGCAAATATTCTACTGTACCTAAACAATAACTGTTAAATTATGCCAGAACAGCAAGTATTGATCAATATTTTGAGACTAAGACAATAACACTCAGGGCCTATGTAGATGGTCTGTTATACCACAAACTTCCTAAATCAGTTCTTTTGTGAGTTAGTTGAGTTAACCAGTAAAATTGAACTACTGTTGTCTCATTTTACATAAATTTTACACTTGCCTATCTGGTGTTCGACCCATCTACTTAAAGACTGGTAATAAACTTGTATATATTGTGGAAGAATACTTGAACACAGTACTTTGAGCTCAGTTTGGACAACATATCCATGCCTTCCTTATCAAAACAAAAGAAGAAAAAAAAGAGGAAGAAGAAAATTTACTTAAATAATCATGTCCATGTTTATATTTACCCTTTCTTTGCCACTGAATGATCAGAAATAAGTTGACTTCTTTTTAACAGGCATGGGAATCAATATTGTGAAATCAATCCCCACTAATAATTTTAGTAATTGTTGATTTGGAATTACAAAATGACAATGATAAACAATACTATTCTAGATGAATATAAATGTATTGAAACAAATTATACTTAAATATAAAGATGAAAAAATTCTGTAAGAGAACTTCTGTATTTTTTCAATGAATATGTATATATTTTAAGCTTTCTAAGACTTTTTCCCAATATAGTGATTTTTAAGGAGAGGGGAAGAGTTTCCTCCTAGAGCTGTGTGTGGCAATGTAGAGACATTTTGAGGGTCACAACAGGAGTGGGAAAAGGAAGAACTACTAAGGCCTAATTCAAAGGCTATGATGTGCAAAATATATCTTGAAATATGCAGGGAATTTTAGCAAGCAAGGAATTAGTTGGCTAAGGGATCAGTACTGTTGAACTTATGAATACTGTACTATGATCATGAAAATTTCTAATTGGACAAAGTAATATAATTGCATTTTTAAATCTTACATAATCTCTTCATAGCTTTATGAAGAATATGGAGAAATTACATTCTATTGCATTCATTTCTTGTTTCAATTATATTACTTGTATCTTTTTGTATTTTATATACACAAAATGTGATATTCTCAATATTGTTTATTCTTAGTTATCTAGCTAAGTGGATTGGATATTCATTCTCTCTAACATGAAGTAGCCATTAGTGAATCACTAATTTGATCCTTTTAAATTGGTCGATTTTATAATCAAGTCTTTTGTTTTCTTCAATCATCTTGAAAACCCTGAATATTCTAATGGAATGTTTTGAACAATCACTTTTGTTCTAAAATGCCATTCTGTGCCAGTACAGTATTCTAGGAAATCATCTTCCCAGATTGTTAGAGACAATATTTCTTTGACATCTCAAATTAAATACCTTCTTGATGAGGCCTAATATAAGTCAGAACATTTCCTCTTTAAAGACTCACTTCTGGTTTCATACTTAAATTTTTACCTTGTTTATATATGAATTTATTCAAATAATTAAATTTTCTTGTTAGTTTAAATTATTTATTTTATTATATATATATATGTATATATAAGACTTATAGGTTTATAATATAATTACATCATTTTTCTTTTTCCTTCTTCCCCCAAACCTTCCATATGTCCCCTTTTGCTCCATTTCAAATGCATGGCATCTTTTTCTTTAATTGTTCATATATACATATATGTATGTACATATAATATTCCTAAATACATAAATACATCCTGCTTAGTCTGTACAATATTATTTGTATGTATGTTTTCAGAGATGATCATTTGGTACTGAATAACCAATTGCTGTGTTAATGGGGAAAACTTTTTTTCAAGTTTTCAAAGTTTCAAAAAAAAAACAAAACAATTTTTGCCACTCCCAGCATTCTTTAGCTGCTGGCAGACCTGTGTGCAGGGTTGAAGCTGAAAGGACTGGATGGCCAAGCCAAGTCCCAAACAGGTTCCCCTAGCAGCCCTGGCATGGATCAGGCCTTGGTTGCGTTCACTAGAATGGACTGGAGCTGAGCAAGCAATTCTCAGGAAAACCACAACCAATCAACAGGTGTCCCCCAGACTCCTGCAGGCCCCTTCTGCTGGCTCAGTAGATGTCCCTCAGACTTCTGCTAGCTGAAGAGAGCTTTCCCTACCCTCTTATCAACAAGCCCCTAGACACTAGTCCCCAAGCAGCCACCAGTGGGCTCCTAACTGCTACAGCCTCCCACCAATCAGCTCCCAGACTAATCTTTCCTCCACCAATCAGCACCAGATTAATCCCTCCTCACTGGAATTCCCCTAACTCTGCTTAAAAGGAGCTTGCAACCCCACTTTGGTGTCGCTATTTGCCACCCCTCATGCTGGAAATAAACGCTCTTGCTAAATTGCATACATGACTATTGGTCTTTCTTGGGCCCTAACAATGGCCTCTCAGGCTTCACCTACCCTCAGTCCATATTAATTAGCAGTCTGTTGATCATGTTTTCGGCTCACATTTTGGAAGTCATGTTGGTGAGACTTTATCAGTATAGTTGCTGACATTTCTAGGAGATACAATCTTACAGCAAATTTCTTTATCTTCTGGCTCTTAACAATCTCCCCAACCTCTCTTCTACAATGTACCCAGAGAATAGACAGGTGCAGGAGTTATACTGTACTTCTGTCCATTGGGACTGGGCTCTCAACTCTGCATATTAATTAGTTCTTGTTTTCTGTAATGGTCTGTCTGTTGCAAAAAGAAATTTTTTTGATGAGGGGTTAAGACGCCTCTTTCTCTTTGCATATGGACAACTATTTAGAAAGTAGTTAGGGATTGTGATTATTTAGTAAATTATGGTACAAATAAATATATACATTAAACACTCACAAACATAAAATAAAATTAATTATTTAAAAGTATTTCCCATCTACAAAGCTGTATCTGTCTTTGCCCCTTTGGCGAAATAAGTGATACAAATGACAGAATCTTTTCATTATGATGGACCTTGTGAACATTTTTTCTTTAGATTTCTCATCTCCTGACTCCTGAAACCAACAGGCACTTGCTTAAAACGGACAATGACAAGACTTCAGGGATTCTCTCACCCACTGTGGAAAGGTTTCATTACATGTTTGGTATAATACTGACCTTCTGGTTCTTTCTTACTTCACATGGTATCTAAATCACCCAGATGTTCTTGCTAACTAAAACTTGGGTATATAGCTGTTACCTCTAACCAAATAATTATTTTCTTACTGTATAGGTGAGATAAAATCATGCATAATCTACTTGTAATAACTAGCATTGTTGCTTAAGTATGTAAGAGATTTCTACTTTTGTTTGTCAGTGATATAGACTTAGTCTTCTAAACCAAAGACTCTAAATTTTGATCTAGAAACAGCTTCCATACAGTTCATTTGTGTATTGCTAAAAATTGCTGGTAAATCTTTTTACAAATGCCTCTTGAGCTAGGTAAGCCTTCTAAAGATGTATAGGCATTAGGCATTTGTAAGTCTTTATTTACTTTTTAAAAGTACTTTTATACTAGGTTTTGTTTTTGTAAAGCTTTACTGTAGTGGGTAGCCATTCCAGCTTTGATCTGGAAGTTCCAACCCCCACTGAGGCTACTGTAACTGTCACCCTACAAGGCGGGACCAAGAGAGGGCCCTGAAGACCTGAGATACAGATGTGCCACCTTCTCTTGGTTCCTCGACCCTGGACGCTAGAGGTAGAAGGAGCAGAGTTCTCCAGAGAATATTGCCGAATTGTACTACATTTTCCCCAGACCCTGCAACCTACCGATCTCTTCATTTGTAAGTTATGCCACTAAATAAACCTCCCTTTTAACTATGTGGAATGGCCTTAATAATTTCACCAATACCTTACAGTTAAATATTTTCTGTTACTTGGTAGTTATGTTTCTGTAAATACTTATGACAAACTACCTATTGATATTTTACTAAAAATACATCTGACAAAAGAGTCTGAACATTTTTAAGATTCTAGCATATTGCTCATGATGGGGCAAGAAAAAAGGGGTTTCCGGTATATCTGACCATAAGGACCACTTCTTCTACTTCAGTTGTTTAAATTTCTCCCTAAAGGTTTATTGATGGCCACTTGTCGACACCTGTCACTTACACCATACCATGGGGTCAAGTCAGAGCAAGCAGAATTAATTTTTCCCTAGTACAACTGGACAATGGAGAACAAACAACCAGATGGATAATCATCAATATCTTCAGAAATACTGTTTAGAATAAAGGGGGAAAGTTTTCATAACTAAAATAAAGCCACACTGGGCAAGGTTGCACTTGTGTGTAACCACAGTTTTTAAGATGCTAACGTGGAATATCTTAACTTTGAGGACAGTGTGGGCTTCATGACAAGACCATTTCTCAAAACAAACAAGATGGAGTTGTTTGTTCCTTCATTTTCAAAATATAAAAGCCAAAAAAAGTTCTTGTGTGCAACTACCTGGCACTAACTTGATGTGTTCTAACATTGGTTCCTACTTGTATTATGTTTACTGTATTTGTTTTGATCATTGACATATTTCACCGCAAGGTTGAACCATTAAAACTTAAAGTGGAAAATTGTAAGTGGCCTTTCACAAATGAGGATATTTTAAAAAGATACCCATATCTTTCAATCTATCAGAATGTTGAAACAATTGATCCTTAAAAAAATGTAATTTTCTAAGGAACATCAAGCTGAAGTAATGAAAATACATCAGGCGGGAAAGGGAGCATATTTCCAAGAAAGAGATAGCACACTCTTCTATAACCTTGCCAGATCTCCTTGTAGGGTCTGCCAGACCCAGGCAAGCATGGATTAGTGGTGAATAGGACTAAACCTTGACCTAGAATGCCCAAGCTAACTAGACTTTACTTCAAAACCTCAAAGATGAGCCTCAAGTTTGCCTAGATCTCCTTTTAAACATTTTTTATAATGTGACCCCATTAAATAAATCTTTTTTTTTACTTTTAAAAATATAATAATATAGCTAACATTTTAGGTTTCATTGGACAGTTTTCCCCTGTACCTGGCTTAGAAGCATACTCTTAGGCATTTTGTCAGGCTAGGTGTCAGTATAAAATGTTTTTGACAATACTTTACAAAGGCCACAACATTTTAAAATTAGCTTATACTCAAATTTTCAGTAAACACAAAAGATGGTGTCATTTGAAATCAGAAGAATGTACAAAGGCAAACAAAGCAATGAAGAATGGGATGCAGTATTTGTCTTAATATTTTCTTCATGTGTGAAAATAAGATGAATTTAGATTACGTTTGATTCTCAAACTAAGCATTTATAATCATAGCAGAGTATTGCTTTACAAAGCAAAAATCTAACTCCAGAAACACAAATTGTCAGGAAACATGTAAATGAAACTATGGTCCAAAATAGAACCACTAAAAATATCATTATTTCTGGGTTCCTATAAACAAATTAAAATCATTTCTGTAACTGATGGAAGAGACCACTTTCCAATATCAAAAAGATACCACAAAATAAGAAATATATATACTATTTATAAGATACAGGCCAGAATTATTATATCTACATGTGTATGAATATATACTACATAAACACAATAATTATATGTTTATATCTATAATTGGAATCCTATTATTGCTGTTATGATTTGTATATTAAATGCACTCTGTAGTTCATATGTTCAAGTCATTGTTCCACTTGGAAGATCAAATTCATGAGAAATTATTGGATAGTGAGGTTTTTGACATAATCAATACATTAATCCACCTAGGAGCTCATAATTTGATGAGATATTAGGAAGTGACACAAATATCTGGAGGTGAGGCTGAGTTGAAGGAAGGAGGTAGTGAGACCATAACAATGTCTTCATACTTCTTATGGTTACTCTCTCTTTCTCAGCCTCTGTGAGGTGCACAGTCTCTGTTGCTATGACATCTTGTTTTTCTTCAGGCCCAAATCCATGGAGCCATCTAACTTTGAGCTGAAATTTCTAAAATCATGAATCAAAGTAAATTTTCCCTCCTTCTAAATTGGGTCTCTAGTTTTGTTAGTATCTGATCCTTATGGAGAGCATTGTTATCCCAAGTGGCATGACTTCCTCTAACACCTCGTCTCCATGCATACACAATGTATTATTTATAAAATAATAAGATTCCTTGATGCTTTATCAAACAACATTAGTGTTATCTGTCCCAAATTTCACCTCCTTCTATATTGACTTACACCCTCCTCTTTCAGTCAGAGCGTCGTCCTCCCATTATTTGTTTTCCATTTCATATCACATGTATCCTACCTCCCCCTTTCAATCTCCCCACACACACCTATCTGCATTTCATACTTCTGTTTTCTGCGGACACACTGAGTTGTATACTCACATCTGAGAATTTGGAACTAGGAACTATAGCTGAGTGAGAACATGTACATTTTGTCTTTCTTGGTCTGGGTTATCTCTCTCAAAGTGATTTCTTATAGTTTTAATCATTAAACTGCACATTTCATGGTTTCATTTTTTCCTTATAGCATTCCATCAAGAGTGTGTACTACATTTTCATTATCCATTCATATGTTAAAAGAATTTATGTTGTTTCCATTCCCTGACTGAGTTAATGGTGCAGCCACATTACATAGCAAGTATCTGGAGAGAATATTGTCCAGACTTTTGGGCACATGCCAAAGATTGGTGTAATTAGGTCATTGGGTAGATTTACTTTTATAGTTTTGAAGATTTTCCTTAATGATTTCTGGACTAGCTGCACCAATATGTATTCCCTCCAACAGTGAATGAGGGTTCCTCTTTTTCCACACTCAAGGATTTGTTATCCATTGTTTTTTTGATCTTAGTTATTCTGACTGGGCTAAAATGAAAGCTAAAGTTGTTTTGATTAGTATTGAATTCTAAGGATGATGAACACTTTTTGATTTATTTGTTAGCTATTTTTAGATTGTCTATTAAGAACTCTGTTAATAGAATCCCATTCAGTAAGGTGTTTCTAACACCTAAATCTTGTAGGGTATTAACTATGTTCTATTCTCAAATGTTAGCATTTCAGGTTTCAAATTGAGGTCTAGGTCCATGTGGATTCAAATTTTGTGCAGGATGATAAATATGAGTCTAAGTTAATTCTTCTACATGTGGACATCTAGATTTCCCACCACTGTTTGTGCTAGATGCTGTCTTTTCTCCACTGTATGTCTTTTATCTCTTTGTCACAGATCAGTTGGCTGTAGTTACAAGTACCAATGTTTGGCTCTTTTAATTTAGTTCATTACCCTGTATTTCTCTTTGAGTTGGTAACATATTAATTTTACTTCTATAAGATATATATATATATATATGTAATCTTTATATTATTGAAAATAATTATTTTTCATAAAATATATTATGGGTATTAGAGTAGTACTGGCCTCATACAATAAGTTCAGAGGTGTTCTTTCTGTTTCTTCCTCTAAGTTTTGAAGACTTTAAGAAGGATTGTTTTTTAGTTCTTTGAAAGTCTGGTATAATTTTGCTTTGAATTGAACGAGACTTAGTTTTTTTTTTCAATCAGAACAGTTTTTGTTCATTTGTTTTTGCTTTTTAAATTAATGCTTCCATCTTCTGCTTTATTATGAGTCTAGGTTGTTGGTCTCTTCTTAACTTTGGTCTATGCTATTGACCAGGAATTATTCTCCCTTATCTGTGCTCAAAGTTTTTCTTTTTTGACAGTATTCCACATTTTCTGTATAATCATTTCCTATACTTTAAAAAAATGAAATTCTTTGCTTATTTGATCTAGATCCTCTCTACTTTATCTTGAATAATAATATCCTACCTTCTATTGGTTAATTTTCTGTCAAGACTTTAATTTCCATCTTCATTAAAACTAGTGCTCTTTTCAATGTTTCTACCTTCTTATTGAATACAGTTTCCAAATCTTTAATTATACTCACAATTTTATTCAGCTGTGTGTTTGTATTTTATTGGACATCACTCAAGTTTTTATTATTTTCTCCCTAGAACTCAATGGTGCGTTTGGTCTGGTACCAGACTTGTGTGTTTGCAAGGAGTGTGAGGGTTTGGCAAAGGGAAGAAGTGACTTAAAGACAAAGAGGTTTCCAAGTGAAGAGGGTTCTTGGCTACAAGTCTGGAACTAGGCTAGTGGATTTGCAGGTGGAGATGGATTTGGGGAAGGGAAGACAAAGTAAAGAAACAGATTGCCCAGAAAATGTTGTTTGCATATGAAGTAGATTTGCAAGCCTTGAGACTAGAACTAGGTTTGCTGGTTTACCATTGGTCCTTTTTCTCCCTTCTATCCCAACTTTCTCCCTTCCTTTGATCCTTCTTCCCTTTTTAAATTTGAAACAGTAATGGAAGGCATTCAAATTTATGCAGTGTTGGCATATGGAAGGCTTTGAACTTCCATTCTTACAAAAACATAAGGCTTCAAGAATAATGCTAATAATGCATATAAATACGTAGCAACAGATGTTTTTAATGTAACATAATTGACTATTTTTTTTAAATCAAGGATTGCTTGAGCAATATTCTATTCATAATAAAAGGTATGTTAGCTTTAAAAATATTGCAGGTTTCATGCCTCTCTAATGTTTCCTTAATTTTATTTATATAATTAGCAAAGTAGCATAATACATAAGGTTTTATTATATAAAATAATAGATAATATTGATTAATCCGTTACTGTAATGAATTAAAATAAGAAGCATTTTGAGCTACTGGGACTAAAATGTTCAAGATTATGGAAAGTATTTTCTGAAAATATAATTGATATATCTGTGTTTATTTGTATGCTCTCTTTTCTTTTTCTGATGTCCTGATTGGTCATGTATCACATAATTAGTACAGAAGTGATCCTGAGTATCATTCCACTATGTGATATTAATGATATTAATGTGACCCAGTGCTGTGCAAATTAAGCACTCTATGGGAATTCATTATAGCTCTCAGAACAGCATGAGTGTGATTTAAGTCTCCTTTACTCAAAAGCATCTGAAATTATGATTCATTTATTGCTTAATCTTTTATAAATTGCCTACATGACCACATTAGGCATATTTTGTTTTAAAACCAAAATAATTGGAAAGAAAATACTAATTTGGCCATGCTTATCATTTCAATTTTCTACAGTGCTGAGTCTTAATGATGATTTGCAAGTCATTTCCATGTGTTAACCTCTTTCAATCGCAGTCCGCATGGCTGGGGATGTGTAATATCTGGTATGCTTGACAACAGGAGGCCTGAATGCCAAATAAGAAACCTCCTTTCCAAGTAACTGCTGATGCGTTGAGTGCCACATACACTCACAATTGCCAGCAGCTTTTCTGAATGACTTATTGTAAAGCCTCTGCATATTATTTTCTAATTTATTAGAAATTTACTTAATAGCTGTGGATCTTCTTCAACTTTTCTTTGTCAAGCATGAAATTAATACAGAAATTATTTTGTGAATTACTAAGAGAATCCCCTTGGTTTTCAGCATGTGTTGAGCACAAGCTTCTAGTCTACATTAAACTGTCACTTAGTAATTTGTGTGTATTTGGGTTTCTTGCCTGCCTCTAAGCTGCCTTGCCATAGACCAAAGCAGCTTATTTACTAACCAATGGGAAAAACATACTCACAGCATACAGAAACACATCCCCCAGCAGATGTGCTGGGTAAAAAATGCATAGAAATTGTGGAGGAGGCCAACATCATTGACTGACCCAGCTTGAGACCCATACCTGTAGCTGGAGTTTTCTCCAGTCACACCCAGGCCCACAGCTGCTCAGACTCAAGTAAACACACAGAGACTTATATTACTGATAAACTATATGGTTGTGGCAGGTTCCTTGCTATCCAGTTCTTATATCTTAAATTAACCCATTTCTATCAATCTATAAGTTGCCATGTGACTTGTGGCTTACTGGTACTTTCACATCATGCTTCCTCTGTTTCTGGCAGGTGACACCTGACTCAGCCTTCCTCTTCCCAGAATTCTCCTTCTCTGTTTATCTTGCCTATACTTCCTTCCTGGCTACTGGTCAATCAGCATTTTATTTATCAACCAATTAGAGCAACATATTCAGAGCATACAGAGCAATATCACCCATCACATACCATTAGAGGAAGCTCACCCCTGATACTGCCTGGAGGTTCAGGACCCAGAGGATGGATGCCCAGAGATCTAGAATAGAACCAAGCAGGAACAATGAAATGATTCAAGTGATATTCTGTTCTACTCATATACTCAGCAACTGATGCCTAGCCAAATTGTCATTGGAGAGGCTTTACCTTGCAACTGATGGCAACAGATGCACAGATCCACAGGCAAACATTAGGCAAACTTAGGAGTATCCTGTAGAAGATGGAGAGAAAGGATTGTAGGAGCCAGAGAAGTCAAGGACACTGCAAGAAAACCCACAGAATCTACTAACCTGGGCTCACAGAGACTATACCAACAACCTATGAGCTTGCATGGGAAAGACTTAGGCCCTCTGTACTTATTTTATAGTTATGTAGCTTGGTCTTTTTGTGCGACTCCTAACAGTGGGAGCAGGGGCTGTCTCTGAATCTGTTACTTGTTTTGGGGACCCTTTCCTCCTACTGGACTGCCTAGTACAGCCTTAATAGGAGAGGACGTACCTAGTCTCACTGCAACTGGTTGACATCAATGGGAGGCCTGCCTTTTTCTGAAGAGAAAAAGAGGAGGATGAATGGATAGAAGGGGAAAGGCTAAGTGAGGGGAGAAAAGGGAAAGGAAACTGTGGTCAGGATGCAAAAACAAAACCAAAGAAACAAACATATAAATAAGTACAAAAAATAATTCATAAGGTTAGCATCATGATTTGGAGTCTGAATTTTTCTTTAAGAATTGTTTAATTCAGCCGGGCGGTGGTGGCGCACGCCTTTAATCCCAGCACTCGGGAGGCAGAGCCAGGCGGATCTCTGTGAGTTCGAGGCCAGCCTGGGCTACCAAGTGAGCTCCAGGAAAGGCACAAAGCTACACAGAGAAACCCTGTCTCGAAAAACCAAAAAAAAAAATTGTTTAATTGTTCATTTTAATCCCAAATTTTCCTCTTCTAGCTGAACCCCATGACTGGTGAGCATGTTGCCAGAACAGATCATAATCTGATTCTACTTTTCATGCTCAGAATGATGTTTTGGCCAAAAATAACAAGTGATTCTTAAATCTGTATATATGTATCATTGGTGGTTTTAATTTTTTCTTTTATTCTCCAGATGATAACATTGTTGACCTTACAATTCTTAAAGCTCCTTTCTTGAGGCATTTGTGGGATGTTTTGTTATGCCACTACACTTGGATTGTGAAACATTTATAGGCTTATCTTATGTAAAGGTAGTATCCCTGAGGTTCTAAACTGAGGCCTTTCCTCTCATCTCTCCATTTATTTTTCCTGGGGAATGACATATACGTGTGAGACATCAATTACTATATTGTCTTTAGTATAATTAGGTCCATCAGCCATGACCTTCCTTCTAATAGTAATATATTTGTTCACATGGCTTATAGATATTTTATCCCACCCTAAATAACTCAGAAATGCCTTACATAGCACAATTGCTGTATATCTATATTGTAGAATTTTCTATTTTTCTATAAAATTTCTATGATCCTCAAGAAGAATGTGCATTTATCCTTTTTTTATGTCTATCCTTTCTGACGTACTGCAACATTCCAATTTCTAAAGATAGATTTACCAAAGTATGTACTAATATGTTGTTCCATATAGATCCCTAAATGACCCAGAATGATAATGAGACAGAAGGTCACTTTCTGAAAACTCATAGCAGTGCCCCATTGCAAAAAACAACAATTACACAGCTCATTTGATATGGAGAGGTTGAGCTGGTGCTTTCATGGGGCCTAAAACCTTACTTTCTAATCTCTTTGTCATGAGAAGGTACTTTGCAGGCTACAGAAATAGAAACCTGGATACCAATCCAGTCACAAAGATGTTCACCTATAATCTGTACTGCCTGCAAGATGCACTGGGGCAATGGTGGCACAGGACTTGTGGTTGTGGTCAACCAATATCTAGTTTAATTCAAGACACACACTGAAAGAAGGAGTCCATGCTCTACAACGCCTGGGTAGCCAGGAACTGGAGACTAGATATCCCAGAGATGTAGGGTATAACCAAACACTGCAGGGAAAACAAACAAACAAACAAACAAACAAACAAACAAATAAAGAAAGAAAGAAAAGAAAAGAAAAATGTCAATGAAATGATTCATAATGATAGTCAGCTATACTCACATATCAGTGCCTTATCTAATTGTTATCAAAGAGGCTTCCTCAGTTAGCAGATGGAAGCAGTTGCAGAGGCCCCCAAACAGACATTATGCAGAAAGAAAGTTTAAATTGAAGGTCTCCAAAGGGTCCCTACCATCAGAGATTGGGGTGCCCCACAAAAGAGAGGAGGATAGATTGTATGAATTACAGGGGATAGAGGATACCAGAAAACATGGCCTAGCAAATCACCCAATTAGGACTCACATGGGTTCACAGATACTGAAATGGCAAGCGGGGGCTTTCATGGGTCAGAACCAGGTCCTCTGAGCACATGTTATGACTGTTAGCCTAGTGGCGTTGTGAGAGTCCTAATAGGGGGAGTGGGTCTATCTCTGACTCTTTTACCGAGTCTTGGGACTCTTTCTCTCCTATTGGGTTGCTTTGTCCAGTTTCCATATGAGCACCTTTGCCTTGACTTTTTAATCTTATTTTATCCTGTTTGACTGTTGTCTCTTATAGGCTTATTCTTTTCTGAAGGAGAAATAGAGGGGAAGTGGATCTGGAGGAAAGGGGACGGTGGTGGGAGGTAGGAGGAGTTGAGGGAAGGAAACTTTGGTTGTGATGTATTGTATGCAAAAAGAATTCATTTTCAATAAATAAATAAATAAATAAATAAGTAAATAAATTAAATAAAGAGGTACTTCCTTATGCAGGAGGGAGATATTTTTCCTCATTCTGTAAGTTGCCTCTTTACTTGAATGTTAATATTCTTTGCTGGACAAAAGTAATTCAGTTTAATGAAGTCACATTTATTATTTACCTTAATGTCTAATGAAGACTATAGAGGTCCAGCCCCTTATAGTCTTTTCCCAGAGTTCCAGAAGAGACGCTACCAGCGGCAAAGAATTAATTGGTTGAATGAATCTAAGTACACTGAGCTCTTCAGTACATTCACTTTATTCTTCTAAGTCATTTCTGTCTACATAGCTTCTTTTCTGTTCTCATACTTAGCTCCTCTCTGTCTCTTCTCTTGCTGTTCTCTCATTGTTCTATCCATCTTTGTTCTTTCTTCTTCTCTCAAGTTTCCAGTTTATATACACATACAATCAGCAATTCTTTGGCTTTGGCCACTTTCTGGATCAGGCAGGGCAAGTGTATTCAGCAGATAAGTAGCCTGCATCACAGCCTGATGCACCTGGCTTGTAAAACCCCTTTTGTTCTAAGTTAATTGTTAAAGAGGGAATCTTTTAAAACTAGGGATACTACTTTAGCTATGGAAGAAAGGAGGGTTTAAGCTTAATTTTCACAAGAAATAAAGCTTTGTCCCTAATATCCGCCTTGCCTTGGCAGTTGTCTCAGTAAGATATTTACCTTATCTCAGGAAACTAGCAGGTGGTCTGAATGCTTATCTATCTGCAGTCTGTCCTTGTATGTTTGGTAAGTATCTCAGATAAAATACTTTTGTCCAGCATTGGCTCTGGCCAGATACTTGCTAATGAATATAATTACAGAAAGGTAGTCTTCTGAGTCTAATGCTAACAAGGAAATGAGGCCCAAAAAAAAGGGTTCTTGACTATGTGCTGTTGTCAACACATTTGAGGGAAGTTATCCAAATACCCCAATAGCATAGGGTAAATTGTACCCAATAAATGATCAATGACACTGTTCGAAGTTCTTGGGAAAATAATTAGATGGGAAAGTTACAATAGCACAAAAGAAATTCATTGCAGGAAACAGCTAATACATTCAAAATCCACTATCACCAATACTCCTTGAGTTTTGGCTTTTCCAGGTAATAGCTTTGGCCATTGTCAGTTGAATTCTTACTTCATATTTCTTTGGCTCACAGTAAATGTCTAGTATATTGTGGTCCTGTTCAGAAAGTCCTTTCATGTGCCAATAAATTTAAGTATATTAACTACTTTCTCCTCTCTCAGATTCATGGTGTCCAGACTTATGTTGATGGCTTTCTCCATTTGTAGTTGAGTTTTCTTCAGGGTAGAACAAAGAATACATTTTCTTCCTTCTGAATGGGCTATCAAGTCTGACCAGAACCACTTGTTGAAGATGTTCTATTTTCCCCAGTGTGTATTGTTGGTGTCTTTTTCAAAATTCAGGTGGTTGTAGGAGCATGAATTATATGTGGGTCTTCAATTCTATTCTGTTCATTCATGAGTATTTTTGTTCCAGTCCAGGATCGTGCTGTTTCATTTCCATGAATCTGGCAACACAGACTGAATTCATTTAATCCCTAGTGATAGCTGCAGTAGTTCTTTCATTATTCCTGATTGTTTTAGCTGCCCTGAGATTTTTTTCTGTTCCCATATGAAATTTAAGATTATCTTTTTCAATTTATGTGATGAATTGAGCAAGACTTTTTTTTTTGCACATTAGACTGAATTTATCCATTCCTTATGATACAGTGGCTGTTTTTACAACATTAATCCTGTTAATTACAACATTAATCCTGTTAGTCCTTGACTTTGGGAGCTTTTCAACCTTTTGTTGTTTTCTTCAATTCTCTTTTCAGTGTTTTAATATTTTTATTGTGAAAATCTTCCACCGTTTTTGTTATAATTATTTCCATTTTTTTTTGAGGCAGCCATGAATGGAATGGTTTCCTTATTTCTTTCTTGATATGATTATCTTTTAAGTATAGTAAGGCTACTGATTTCAAGAGAGAGGAGACATAATACAGTTGTATATAGGGTATGAAGGGTAATACTGGTACAGGAAGGGTGTACTGAGGAGGGTTATGAGAGGGCAAGGTAAACAAGAAATACAGTAAGAATTAAAATGACACAAAGATATTTTAAAAATTAAATTGAAACCTACTAGTGTAGAAACTTCTTAAATATTTACATGTACATATAAAAGAGTTTAAGTGGATTTAATCTATAATGGGGCAACACTGCCTATATTAGGCACCAAAGGCACAAAATCCAAACAGTACAGGGCCAGGAATGGTTTACTTCCTTCAGAGTTGTTAGCAAGTGAGATCATATGTCACTAATCATGACAGGATAATCCAATGCTACTAGTGTACCTTCCAGACCTTCATGGTGAGACCCTATTGCTAAAAGGTCCATAAATTTGAATCATAAAACATGGGGAAATCAAATTCATCTCACCTAGAAGCTTTACCCCTATTAGCTACCTTTCATATGACAATGAGGTGTTATGAGTGCTACCAAAGGAGAAGAAGAACCACTGATCTTCCCCATATATGGACCTTGCCAACTATACTAGCAACTCACCTGACAAGACTCTCCCACTGATAAGATAGCATGAATATCATGGCAGTAATCATTACTTTCAAACTGAATGTAAGGCCTGCTCCACAAGCTGAATCTAATACCTTGAACTGTTATAGGAGCCAAGAACCTGTGGCTAAATTGATCATTGATACTAGGTGGGAACCTACTAATATTATTAAGCTAACTTCATACAATGTTATAACGATTACCCAAGACTTCTCAACCTTCATCAGATAACCTCATTTTATGATTGATGTAGCTTGATAAAGGGATGTACAAAATGTCCAGGTGTAGAGAATAAGAGACTGAAGAATTACCAGCCCTCAATGGGATGTCTGTGTCTATCACACATAGCTCAGTGATCATGGTCAAAGAGAGGAAACAAAGACAGTGGCAGCCACTGGCGATGGACTACTAAAAAAAATGCTTATGGACAAAGCAAAGCAGGTGCACATACAAACTCACAGAAATGGAAGTAGTATACACAAGACCTGCACAGACTCACTATAGACAAAATTCTAGCATTAATAGAGGGAGGACAAAATATCCCCTTTATATAAGGAGCCACTGGCAGCCGATAGATACTGGGAAAAGGAGAATAAGATTTTTTGAGTGTATGGTTCCTGGTAGGCTGAACTACTCTCTAGTGAAGACCATACATCTAGGAGTAAACTAACACTTGCTTGATTGAAAGGCAAATAAGACACAAATTTGGTGGCCATGGAAGGGAGAATGGACTGGGAAGAATGGGAGAAGAGAAGAGAGAAAATATGATCATAATGCATTGTACAAAATTCTTAGTGAACTCAAAGAATGAAAAAACATACACATTTTTGAGTCAATATTTTTTGCTAAGTCCTGTAAATAAAGAGAGATGCCAATATTCTACATCATCTTTTCAGATGTGTTTGGAAACCATTCTCTGCATTTCCATGATTTTAGGTTTCTACTATCAAATATTTAAAAGACTTTAATGAACATCTCTTCTTCAAAATGCATGTCTAGATTTGTATAAGTAGCTACATCCAAATATATGCATATATATATATATACATGTATATTCTATCTGATTACAACTATGTAATAGTCTAAAAATTCACACTCTTATATTCAATTTATATAGTCTGTATGGAACTGTCTTTATTATCAAATTATTTTTCTGCAAATGCATGTGATTATTGTTTTTAGTCACTCAAATATTTCTTCTGCATTAAAATGTTTGAAACTGAAATTTTCACTCTTATTGGACATATTTTATCTTTTTTCCTATATCTAGTTCAATATTTAGTGAAGTAGCTTTGAGTTTTAGAGAAAATATTTAATATTTAGCAAACGTTAAAAAAATGTACCAAAGTATGAAGACAGAACTTTCCACATATATGAGTGTATTTTACAAACATTTTAAAATATAAATTTTGATTTCATAATAATTGCTTATGGTATGATGTAAATTTTAAGTTCATCTCAACAAACACTTATGAGCTTATAAATGTAAGAGTTTTTCATGACAATGAAATCACACTTTGTCTTCTGTTGTAGTGTGTAAACTTATTTTTGAGAATGAGTCCTTATATTCAAATCTTTTCAGTTTTTACAGTGTTTTGTGTTCTGTAATATAGCTAATTTGTCATCATTTTTGAAAATTAAGTCTCAATTGAATCTGCTTTATGGAAACAATGTTCTTATAATTAACTATAAGTTTTTAGGGAAGTTGACTTTCAAACTCAATTTTATAAACAACCAACATTTCACTCTTGTTTTTAATTATATGGTGACCATGATGAGACACATACACTTTGTATATTAATGATAGGAATACATTTTTTTCTGTAAAATTGCTCTTACTAATTCAGAAACAAAAAAGGATTTTGAAAAATATAGAGGATGAGGAGAAGGAAAATGAAAATTACTGCATGTGTACATGGGCACTTTTATACCTACCTCTATGTTTAATAAGGATTGAAGTAATGTTGAGTTTCTTATTCATGTGTTTCTGGCATTTAGCATTATATTATTTCTTTTTTTTTTTTTTTTGGTTTTTCGAGACAGGGTTTCTCTGTGTAGCTTTGCGCCTTTCCTGGAACTCACTTGGTAGCCCAGGCTGGCCTCGAACTCACAGATATCCGCCTGGCTCTGCCTCCCGAGTGCTGGGATTAAAGGTGTGTGCCACCACCGCCCAGCCTATATTATTTCTTGATAATACTAAAAATTGTGTTAAATAAAAATGTTGAAATCATACCTAATTTACAACATATTTCACTGAAGAATCTACTTTGTGAAAAATCATAAAAGTATAGTTGTTATGTCGCCATTTTACAGTGGGTCTTCAATAAAGATTGGGAGTTAATTATCAGCATAGGAATGAACATAATTGCTTACTTAGGGCTTATGACTGTGGTAAAACATCTTGACCAAAAAGCAAGTTTAAGGAGGAAAGTGTTTATTTGGCTTACACTTCCACATTGGTGTTCATCACTGAAAGAAGTCAGGACAGGAACTTAAGCAGGGCAGGATCCTGGAGGTAAGAGCTGATTTGGAGTCCATGGAAAGGTGTTTCTTGCTGGCTTGCTTCCCCTGGCTTGCTTAGTCTGCTTACTTATAAAACTCAGGACCACTAGAATAGGGATGGCACCACCCAAAATCGGCTGGGCCATCCCCCATTGATCACTAATTGAGGAAATTCCCTACACCTGGATCTCATGGGGCATTTCCTCCACTGAGGTTCCTTCCTTTTTGATGACTCAAGCTTGTGTCAAATTGACACACAAGACCATCCAGTACAATAATATTCACCTTTACATGTATTTATTATCTTCTTCATTTTCTCACAACTCAAAAAATGAAAGACATAAACATTAACTTTTTTCCAGAAAAAAAATACGTTAAAAACAGACAAAATTCTTTTATTTTCTATGATGTCTGTGATGATCAACACCGTGGCTCTTTCAAATACTTGTACATAGAACATAAGCACATTATTGTTAACTCAGAGGTAATTTTAGGAAATTAAAAATTGTGTCACCTAAAATAATTCACATTATTCTTCTTCTGATATGTCATAGCTCATGGCTGTCACTTCATATTGGAGAACAGTATTACATATTAATCATATTTTTCCTAATGAAAAGTAGTAAATTTTTTTAAATATTTTAATTGAACTAGAATCACATCACTTCTCTCCTCCTTTTCTCCTTCAAACCCCTCTCAAAAACCTTCATTCAAACTCCACCAAAGTCTTTTTCAGTGCTAACCTCTTTTGCTTTGATTATATTATATATATACATACATATATATTCATATATATGTACATATGTGTGCATGAAAACAAGCATATATACATTATACTAAAACACACACACATACACACACACATGCACACACACCACACACACATATGTATATATATATATATTATATATATATATAATATATCTTACTGACTTTCTTTTTTCTTTTTTCTGTATAGATGTTTCAAAGATCACAACTCTCCATTGAGCAACCCATAAGGGAGAACATCACAGTGAAAAGCTAATTTCTTATCTCACAGCAGTGAATGATTGCCTATAGTTCATTTTCTAGGTGTAAGAGTCTATGAAATGTTCTCCACTTCACATTAATCTGTCTGTTAATGTGACTATTTCTTCGTCTTGTTTATGCATCTATTTCCAGTAGAGAATGTTTCACAGCAGACTTCCTGGTATTCTGGCTCTTACAGTATTTTAGTCCCCTCGTCTGTGATATTCCCTGAGCCATAGATGCCAGATCCGTGATGTAGATGTATCTATTGTGGTTGGGATTCCCACAAGCCTTTTATCTCTGCATTCTTTTCAATTGTGGTTTTGTATAATGGTCTCCGTTTTCTATAAAGAGACGCTTCTTTAATGAGGGGTGAGAGCTACATTTATCTGTGCAAGGACAAGATTTAGAATGTAGAAATAAGTATGCAAAGTGGTGGTAGATTCTTTCATAAGAGTTGGGTTTACACCTGGCATGAAGTTCTACCTGTTGGGTCCTAAATTCAATTAGACAGCTGTTGTTTGCCACTATATAAAAGTGCCACTTATATCAGTTTTATGCATATCTTAGCATTATGGTAATTTTTGTGACTCACAGGTATTGCCTTTGTGTCAAATTATTTAATTGCTTCCCTAGCTGGGAAGTTTGCATATCTTTTTTCTGGAACCATGGTAGCTAGGCTGTAAAAATGATGCTTTCAGGTTAAATCCCACTTGAATCACCCAAATTGTGTGTTTTTTGGTGTGCTGTCTTCACCAATAGGGACCCTGCCCCAACCCCCAAGGGACAACCAAGGGCTACCTCATTAATCTATATTGATTTCGGAATTACTTGGAATACCTGAGCAGCTCTTAAAGGGGATGATTCTCATATCTGTTAATAGGATTTTTGTTAGTCTTTGATTCTTGTTGGGACATTGTCAGCCATGTAGTTTAATTCACTTTAAATACAACTGCATAGATGTATATATTTAGAGAGAAGGACTAGAGAAGATATTCTTCAACCTAATAAAGGTTAAATAGTACAAGCTCAAAACCAACATCATCCTAAATGAAGAGAAACTCAATTTAAACCAATTAAAAACAATAATGAGGTGATAGGATAGAACCACAAGCTGGAGCAATAAGAAGGAAAATTGCTGTGGGATGGTCAGTATGTCAAATTGCTCTGATTGGTCAATAAATAAAACACTGATTGGCCAGTGGCCAGGCAGGAAGTATAGGCGGGACTAACAGAGAAGAGAACTGAGAGAACAGGAAGGCAGAATGAGTCACTGCCAGCCACAGCCATGACAAGCAGTATGTGAAGATGCCGGTAAGCCACGAGCCACGTGGCAAGGTATAGATTTATATAAATGGATTAATTTAAGATATAAGAACAGTTAGCAACAAGCCTGCCATGGCCGTAAAGTTTGTAAGCAATATAAGTCTCTGTGTTTACTTGGTTGGGTCTGAGCGGCTGTGGGACTGGCAGGTGTCACAGATTTGTCCTGACTGTGGGCCAGGCAGGAAAACTCTAGCTACAGGAAATGGAAATTAAAGTGGTACAAATAGGAAAGAAGAAGTCAAATTATTTCCATTATAAGATGATATGGTACTATACACAAGAAATTCTAAAATTTCTACCAGATAACTCCAATAAACAATAGTTTCAGCAAAGTGCCAGAAATACAAAAATTAACTTATGAAAATGAGTAGCCTTTCTATTCACCACCAATAAACACAGTTAAGAAAATATCACAAATACACACCCATTTATAATAAGATCAAAAACAATAAACTGTCTTGGGATAACCTAGCAAAGGAGATGAAAAACACCTGTAATGAAAACTTTAAATACCCAAAGAGATGAAAAGAGACACTAGAAAAAAATCTTAAAATTCATATATGACAAGAAAAGAATCCCAATAGTGGAATAAATCTTGAGCAAAAATTATATTGTAAGAATTACTATTCCAGATTTCATAATGTGTTATAGAGCTATAATAAAAAACTAACATCATAATGGTACAAAAAGAAACATACAGGGCAATGGGATATAATAAAAGACCCAAACATGGTTACTTGTAGCTAGAGTCATAGCTGATACATGATAAAATCCAAAAATATACACTGGAAAAAGACAACATCTTTAAAATATAGTGCTGGGAAATCTGGATGTCCACAAGCAGAAGAATGGAATTAGATCCATAGATATCACTCAGTATTAAAGCTAGATCTATGTGGATGAAAAACCTCAGTTTTAAATATGAAAAATTAAAACTGCTAGAAGAAAACACCAGCAACCCCTTCAACATATAGGAGTAGAAAGTACTTCTGAATGGGACCCCCTCCATTTGCCAAGGAATTTAGGCCAATCAACAACTGGTACCACATAAAATTAGAAAGCTTCCTTACAGTAAAAGAAATAAGGAATGACTTGTGGAAGAAAGCCACAGAATGGGAGAAACTTTATGCCACATATACCTGGCTGAGGATTATTATCCACATTATACAAAAGACTCAACAGAGTCAAGGAAACAAATGACTCAATAAAAAAATTCACAAGAGATTTAACAGAGACTTCTCAATAAAAGAAATATGTGGTATTGAATTCCCCCAAATATTGTGCATGCTAATAAACTTATCTGGGATCAGAGACGGAACAGCCACAATATTAAACAGAGGTTAGGCAGTGGTAGCACAAGCCTTTAATCCTAGCATTCCAGAGGCAGAAATCCATGTGTTCAAGGACACAGCCAAGCATGGTGAATCATGCCTTTAATCCCAGAAAGTAAGCCTTCAATCCCAGGGAGTGGTGGTAGAAAGCAGAAAGATATATAAGGCATGAGGACCAGAAACTAGAGGCATTTGGCCTGGTTAAGCATTTGGCCTGGTTAAGCATTCAGGCTTTTAAGAAGCACAGTTCAGCTGAGAGCCATTCGGATATGAGTACACAGAGGCTTTTAGTCTGAGGAAACAAGACCAGCCCAGAAGTTGGCCAGGTGAGGTTAGCTGTGGCTTATTCTGTCTCTCTGACCTTCCAGTGTTCACCCCAATACCTGGCTGAGGTTTGATTTTATTAATAAGAACTTTTAAGATTCATGCTACAGAAATAAAAATGGCTTAGAAATTTCTAAAAGCATGCTGATCATCCTTAGCAACTGGAGAAATAAAAATTAAAGCAACTTTGAAATTTGATCCCAACCAGTCAGAATGGTTATGATCTACAAAAGAACTGATATCAAATCCTGGCTAGTTTTTGGAAAAAGAATGCCCTTATCCCTTGTTGCTGGGATTACAAATTGGAAAGATACTTGCTCAGAAATGCTTATAGTTGTTCTAGCTATAACATCCAGGAAATGGAAATAACCTATATATTCTTTGACAGAGGGCTGTTTAATGGAAATGCAGTATGTATGCAAAATGGAATACTATTATGGTGTAAAAAAAGGAAATCATGAGATTTGCAGATAATTCAATGGACTTAGAAATGATTATGCTGAAGGAAGTAATCCAGCACAGAAAGACAAATATATTGTGTTCTTTGTTAGCTAGATTCTAGATCTATATCACCGGATGTGAATATACAACCTGGCATATCCATAGAAATCAGGGAAGTAGAAAGGGACCATGTGGAGGGAGTGGGACCTGGTAAGAGATAGCAGGATGCATGTGTTATGAAAGAGGAAAAAGTAAAATGGGGAGGGGGTTCCCACTGAGGAGGAGTGAAGGAAGTTAATGCAGAAGGAGGAATAAATAACAAGATTATTAAAACCATAAGTAATCATATTATTTTATATTTACCTAAAACTATACACAATTCAAGTAATATATGTCATAACTCATATATATGTATGTGGTACATATGTATAACACACACACATATGTTGCGGGATATTTGATCACACTGTGTGAAGGCAAAGATGTGTTTCTGTCCTTTCTCACCTGCCTCAGGCACCTTATGATTGGTTTAATAAAGATCTGAACAGTCAATAGCAAGGCATAAGAGGATGGGCAGGATTCCAGGGAGGGAGAAGAATTCAGGGGAAGAATTTAAGGGCCTGGAACTGGCCAGCAAGATGCAGAGGAAGTCAGATGTACCGTATGAAGGAGAGGTAACAAGGCACATGGCAGAATATAGATTAGTATAAATGAGTTTATTTAAGGTATAAGAGCTAGTTAGGAACAAGTCTAAGCTAAGGCCAAGTCTCATAATTCATAATAAGTCTCCATGTTATTATTCAGGAGCTGGTGATCCACACATACACACAGTCTTAAAGGGAATCAGCAGTCATTAGAAGAGAAAAATGACCTGCTGGACTTACTTTAGAGATACATGAAGAATAAATAGGACTGAAACTTAGTTTAAGATAGACCACTGTCAATTGAATATAAGCTCCGTGATAGATCTCACTTCTCTAAACATTCACAGTTGCTGAATATTTATTTAATGCAAATACTTACTTAACCAGCAATCTGAACATATACCTTTAAATCTGTTTGATTCCTTTATATACAGATGAACTCTGAACAGGTAAGAAAAGAATGTAATGGTGGCATTTGCAAATATCTGGGTTGCAGTGATAATATGCTTTCCAATAAAACTATAAAACTACCAGAGTCAGTAGAAAGTAAGTGATTTCCGTAATAGAAACAGCAGTAATTCAATCACACTCATTCCCCACTTGAGAGGAATTTGAATGTGAATAACATGGAAATTTACATACACAACCTTCAGTTTTTCCAGTTTATCAAGTTATGAATAACTAATATGAATTGAAAACCTTTTCCAAAATGTAATTATTATTTCTTTCAAATGATTAATGAAGTAAACAATATAATTTTACAACCTCATGCATTAGTTCAAATAGTAATTTCAAAATGCCCTGATTCTTTTGTTTTACTTAAGTTAGTAATTTATTGACACTTTCATATTAAAAACTAAATATAATTAAGGAACATTTCTAATTATTAAAATAAATTTCCTTGGATGTTTGCTGTTGAGTCTAACAGACACTACACAATTTATCTGAGGTTTGGATATGCTGTATTATATTCTAAATATAATTACATACAAAAATCTATTAGACTATTTTCTCTTTCAATATGATATGTTCCTGTGCAGTGCAGTGCTGATGTTGGTTTATCTGATCTCAGATGAGCATTGCTGCCAGCATCAATTCTAGAATTCTGCTCTCACAGGACTTCTGCCTATATTCCCTTCTATGAACAGTATTTGTTCTTCTCTCTACAAATTACTAACTCACTCTTATTTCCCATTCAAACTGCCAAGAATTCTTTCATTCAGTTCCATTATTGAATTTCAGGAGACTCAACTAGGTATTACTTTCATTCCAGGTTACTTCGTGGTCTCCTGGGCATGTTAACTAGAGTGCCTGTAACTGTAAAGCTCATTTATGTCCCAGTCACCAGTGAACAAATGAGGTTAAGAAAATCTTTTTTTTTTTTTTTTCAGAAAAGATTGTAAGTTAGAGTTATGCTTCACGAACCCTGTTGATGATAAACTTTTGGGGTACTCTTTAAGCAAGGTGGTTAAAGGTTCCAAATTCACACAGCCATGTCTACACACTGCTGGTACAGGAATCCAGCCAGGCTGTCCTGCTTCTCCAGGGATGAGATGAGATGAGTGTGTGGCTTTCTTTCACCATCCCACATATCTTATAATGTGCAAGGATGAGTACAAATGCAACTGCAAACGTCTCAGAAAATAATTATGAGCAGATAATAGGGAATTTCAGACATACTGTATATGAGCTGCTTTTATCTGCAAAGCAGCATGGGAAAGATTTCTCTTCTTTGAAATGAATGTCAAGGTGAAATTTTTTTGAAGATTCCTAGATTGTGGAGCAAAGGGAAGATCCTGAGTGTACAGTAAGGAAGTTTAGATGTTTTCACTGAAGTTTCTGACTTTTATTACCATGGTTTTCAAAGTAACTTGCATCTAACAATGTATTACTTATATGTGGGAAGAATATCTACAAGCATTATTATGAAGAAAAATATCCTGAGGTTTCTGAACTAAACAAAAATGTAATAGTTGGCCTAGAAATGTAGACCAGTTGTTCCTGAGCCAGCCTTACCCTCAGCAGCATATCTCTTGATGCAGAGAAGAAAATTCACCAATTTCATGATGCCTGGATATTAGAACATTTTTTATTTTTATTTCCTCATTTTCCCTCTCAGAAAGTCAAGCAAAGTATCTATCTGACAGCCTAGTCCTTAAAGCTTGAACTATGGCCCCGGGAAGTCACAAGTTTTCATTGCAAATGTGTCTGATATCAACATTGTTAAGAATCCTCTTTGAACACTGTTTCACTGTTTTTTTTTTAATTTTCTGTGTAATCAGTAATCTTTTTATGCTTAAACATATACAAAAATTAAAAACACAAAGATGAAGTTTTGATCTTTGATTTCTGCACCTGAATAATGAGAGCTAAATTGAGTTATGTCTAAATATTATTCTATCTGTAATGTTTTATATTTTAAGACTCATGATAAATTGAGATAATTACTTAATATTAGACCAATATTAAAATTTGTATACATTTATCAAAAATTGAATTGTGTGTACCACTAACCTTAAAAATAACCCCAATAAATTATTTTCCATAGGCTTCGGTAATTCACAAATAAGTATATCAAGTATCTGGAATTTGAACCCAATGCTCTGTAGAAGGTCCTGCTGCCATCTTTCTGTATTTTTAGCAATTTTACAACCACTAACTCATATCCTGACATTTTCATTTTTAGGTAGTATCTGTTGAAGTAGCAAGGAAGGCATCTTGATATCTTCTCTCACTGGGATCAATACATTGTGGACAATATATTCTCTTATGGATTTACAAGACTACAGCATATTTTGTAATAGGGTTGCTTTGTTGAGATTTCCTTCTGTTCCTAAAACCATAGATTATTCCTAATCATGAATTATGGCAAGAATTTGTGAGAAAATCAGATACGTTATTTCAGAAAGTAGTAATGATTTAAATATCCTAAAACCAAAATTTATTCTTAAAACTTTAATAATATAGTAAGAAAATAAATGCCTGTTTTGCATTTCATTTAATTATATCAATTTTCATAATTATGGAAATACGTATATTTAAAAATTTTGTAGTAAGAATATTGATTTTGAGTGATGGAGACAAGATAGACTCCAATGTGTGTTGATCAGCAGAATCCTGAGCAATTAAATGATCATATTTTAAAAGTTTTTTTTTGTTTTATGTCCTACTGTTGGGGGTAATTTTTGGTGTGTGAACCAATGAATAAATGTGATATTGTACATGGTGTGTGTTTGTGTGTGCATGCAAAGTATTTGCTCACAAGTGTTTCTGTAAAAGAACTGGAGTGATGTCTTTTTAAAACAATGAAAAGAAACTGTACAAATAGGAAAGGCCAAGGAAGTGTATCACTATCAAATTACACTAAGATACAGTATTTCTTTGGACTCTTAAACAAGTTCTTCAGTACTAGATTTGCAAGGTCCCTTATTTTGACTGTTACTGCTGCTTAGAACACAGCATGAAAGACAAGCCAGCACTACATATTATCTTAGAAATGACATTTTGAACTTCATGTAAAAGCAGATTGTTCACCTAATAGGTATTATTGCTTGATGTTCTTTTCAACAGAATAATCTTTAAACTGTTGAACAAAAGGACATATTATTTCTGAAGACATTCATCAGCTGAATAAGTAAATGTATTATTCAATAGACAAGTATGGAAAGTATATTTATTGTGGTTGCTATGTGAATAAATATTTTATTTTCAGAGATAATTTTTAAATATTTATTTGAATAGTCAAACAGCTGTGTTAAAAATAATAAAAAATAAAATGTTCCTCAGGGGAAAGCTACGTTTTATTTGGATCTCAGCACTGCAAAAGACTTGGAATATAAGTTAATGCCAGTGGCAGAACCAGGTTAAGTGCACAAAACCAAAAAAAGTAGAATCGATTAGAAAGGGATATGTGTGTGTGTGTGTGTGTGTGTGTGTGTGTGTGTGTGTGCGCGCACGCGCCTATATAATTTTTTGTTCTAGAGCTTGATTATTTTGCGAGTGTTTGCAGTTCTGATCTTAATAAGATCTGTGATGCCTTCAGCTGCGAGTAAAACAGTGACATTGCAGTGTAAGTTATCACCATCCTGCCAGGAGAAGCCAGTAGTCTATTAGGGCCCTGCTAATTTACCAGATATGTGGAGAGCCTGATCACCAGAAAAGGAATGAACAGCATGTTTGTTGGTCTGCTGAAGGACTTTCTAAAACAGACCATCTCTTGCTAAAGACAGTAATCCAATGTTACCTTTCATCACAAAGTAACTCTTTAATCAACCAGTTACACAATAAAGCTTTATATCAAGGCCCAAACAGAAGGAATGAGTTAGTCACTATCTGTTTACTGTTGAACCTACATCTAACACATTTACCCACTAGACTGCAAACTGCTAGATGCAGTACCTAAAGCTGCAGGAAAGAGTGGAAACTTTAAAAGGTAGAGTCTAGAAAAAAGTTGTTGGTTGTTGGCTGTGTACCTATAATGAATATCTTGGTCTCCTTGCTTCTTCTCCTAGCTAAGAGGGGAATAGGCTTATTTTTCCAGATATTGCCTCATCTGATACACACTAACATCACCACATATTTAAAACCAATAACTACAATGTTGCACAAACCAATACATACACAGCAGTGAGAAAATTTAAGACTTTTCTTCCTGGAGTTGTGTATTTATTACAGTAGCGGAAAGTCAACCCACACATTGCTAAACAGCAATTACACTGCTATTCTCATTGCATAGATGGCACTGTGATCCAGGAGTATTCTAATCTAAATGCTCAATATTCTCCGAATTTGTTTTTTTTAATGCATCATTATCAAAATGTGGCTACAAAAGAAATCTAAATTTATTCTATTCCCAATAACTAGAAGTGAATGTCACTATGTGAAAGGTTGTAAGTTTCAGTAAGATTAAGAACTCATGGCATTTGAGAGGAGTTAGAATAATAAAACTTTCAGAAAACAACATACACATACTCACTTTAAGGGGTTAAAAATCATTATTGTGATATCATTCCCAGTATTAGACAACCAAAGCAAACATTCTGTGACAGAATTTTGGGCAATTGTGATATGAAATTACTGGTCGTTAAGCAGGATTCTTTATATCAATCGCCATAAGTAACTTGTGGGAAAGGGAATAAAATATATTGTTTTACATAACACTCCATTATAATCACATTTGAGACCATAGAGTTGACTTAATATTTAGTGCTTGAAGTTGAGGATGGGGAGATAACTGCTTTTTACTTGAATCATCTCAACTCCATTTAAGATCTTTGTTAATCTTAACTTAGTTAGCCTTATATCCATTAGAAAAACAAACACAAATATGTTTTTTCAGTGTAGTTTACTCATTCATTCAGGGTATTTCAAGGCAATACTTTATTGCTGGAGAAGATAAGTTTACTTTTGTTTTTTAGTCTTTTAATATCTGATTGAAATGAAATCAAGTGCAGATCATCAGAGCAATGGGAAAGATGTTTTGAGGCATCTCAAAGATGTGACAGATTCAGTGATAGACCTTTAAGGACAATTTGAGATCTACTCAATGAACATTGTACTGGGAGATAACCACTGGCAATTGTTATTTAGGGGCAGAATGTTTTGAAATAAGTAATGAAGCATTCCCACAGAGGGATCTGTCCAAGATATGGTTTCCAAGTAGTTGCACTATTTTGGGAGATTCGGGTAACTTCAAGAGGTGGAAGTAGAGTGACAGACACAAGATTGCTGAGGGTGTAACTTTGAAGGTTATGTCTGAGACTTACTTGATCATTTCAGCACTGGGTGACTACTGTCACTAGCATCTACCATCTAAGCTCATCACCATGATAGTCTTCCTCACCACAGCATAAAAAATAAGAAATCAGACTCTCTGCAAAAATGAAAAGTAAATATGTTGTTTTATTACATATTTGTTAACAATTGTGGGAAACTTATTAATATACTATACATACATGTATATTTTCCCACATATTTCTCTTTTGGAAATTAAAATAGTAACAATCATGCATTTAGTTTTAGTGAAAAACTAAACCATACTTAATCCTGTAAACTACACTTAAAGGTAAACCCTGGTTGTATGACTTTGAAGGGATTAGTAAGTCTTGGTTTCTTCCTCTTAACTCCCTTCTTCCTAGATAATAAAGAGAGCATTTCTTCATCATAGCAATTGCCTTCCAATATGACAATCAGAAGTCCAAAGCAGCAGTCCACAATCTTTGACAGGAAAGTCACAAACTATAAGCCAAAACAAACCCTGCCTTACCACAAGGTATTTTTTAGTCATTTTGTTCATGTGACAGAAATATGAATATAATGCATGGTCAAAAGAGGTTGCTGTTAGGGGAAGCTAGGCAGAGGGCAAATGGATGGTGTGGGAGTTTCCTCTGCAGAACTTCTCTAAACTCCACTCCACCTTAAAGCACAAAGCCAGAAGGTACTATCTACAATGGATTGTTCATATTTATTTAAAACCAAATTAACTAATGTTCTTATGTAATTATGTGACCCTAAAGACATCACAGATAAATACTGCATGAGAAAACAACCTTGTGCTCATGAGATGGCTTAGACAGTAAAGTCATCTGTTGCCAAGACTTATGGCCCGAGTTTTAACCCTAGAAACATGGTAGAAGGAAAGAATTGACTTTGTCCTCTGATCTTCACAGATGTTCTGTGGCACACATGTGTGTGCAAGTGCACACATACACACATATACACACTAATAAAAAGTAATACAAATAAATTAGTAGAGAAAACAACATGAGTTTATTTTAGTTTTCAGATGCTTATATTTATTCTGGAAATAATATGATGGTTAACATGGCTTATATTGTTATCTTCAAATTAGGAATATATCTCTTTAAATAAAGCAGCATCTTCAAGTCAAGAGAAATATCGCCCTCACTAGCAGAGGGTGGCAGCTGCCTATTTTATGTAAATTGGTTAAAATAGAATATTTTAGAAGAAAATTATTTAGTATTCCATTTTATACAATTGTGTATATAAATTCCAATAATTATATTCCTGTGCCTTGTCTGATTCTATTCTGATAGAAGCAGAAAATAACTTTAAAGGAAAATCAGGTAGTAGTAGTGGGAAAAGGAACATTCATTTTCCCAAATTCTTTTTCCTGCCACGAGGCTTGTCAAGTTTGGGCCTGTGTACAGCATAGAAATAAGAGCAACCAGGCCTCTGTCTACCAAGATAGCTTTTCGCTCAGCAAATGCAACAGACACAGACACTCTTTTATGTCAAGATGCTGCATTTAATTGCTGTACAGCAGACAGACTGCCTTTTCTAGTAACATACTTTGCATTCGTATGAAGCTGTCTCGTCATTCAGATAGCCAGGTTTCTGCTGTTTTGTAGTTTACCGTTCTGTTGTGTTTTTGGAAGAACCACCTGGGGCAATTATCATTGAAGTGAAGGGAGACAATGTACACGTCACCTCAAATATGGTTGGTATGGAATAAATATATTTCATGTTGTAAAATTATTATACTGCTGTATGAAGGAAAATCTAGAACAAATTCTTGCTATTTCTTAGTATGCACCATTGAAATGCTGTCCTGTTCCTAAGGAACAGTCATAGAAAAGACAAAGGAGAAATTCACTATATTTCCATGGAAATATAATTCTTACCAACAAGAAGGAATTGAAATAGCTTTGTGTATTTATTGTTCAGATAAATGTTTCCCTCTTCTTTGGCCTTTGCAAAAAGCTACAATGTCATATTTTAGCCAGTTTATAGATTTTTATCCCCTAAGAATCCTCATAAACAGCACGTTATTTTGTTTCTTCTTTTTTTTTTACTTTCCCCCCAAAAAACATAATTCTGAGTTGATATTTTGTAACAATAGCATAAATGAAGTGCCATAAGACCATTATAAACACATTTATTCATTTTTTTCGTAATAAAATTCTTATAGAGGTCTGTCAGGGATGTCACAGGCTGTCCCAGCTTTGGTCTTGGAAGATTGGCAGCTCCCTCTACTGTTTCTCTGAGTATGGTGCGGGGAACCTAGCCTCACCCTTTGTACAATTTCCTTTACTGTGGCGCTGGACTTTCACAGCTTGTCAATTAATAGCCTTCAAGCTGGCAGGCTTTCAAACACAAGCTGACTTTCAGCAGTTGGATGGCACCTTTAGGACACCTGCTTCAAAGAGCCATCTACTGCAAAAGAAAGCTTGCTATTGCTATTAAAGCAGAGCCTGCGAATCACACCCTTTCTCTGGAGCTTTCTATTTCAGTATATATATCCGTCTGGTCTGTTTACAGCAGATGTAGGCTCTGAAAAGCAGTCCTGCTTGGTGATAAAAATGTGTGGCTTCATAATAGGATTTCTTTTATATGTTTTTGCAGAAATATTTATTTTTCATGTAGTTCAGATTAGTGGGTAGCTTATTCTTCTTGACCTCATTCATGTGCTTTACACAAGCCAACGTTTTTACATCTTTATCTCACCAGATTCATTTCTCATAACAGTCTACATTTTTCTAATTATGCTTCTGTTTTTTTTGTGTGACAACAAAGGAAAAAAAGAAACAGGTGTTACTGTTCCTCTAAATAGAAATTTACAGAAACTGGTCTGCATTTCTAATGACTTTTTCTTACACTAAGATAGTCTTCTACATCGCCAAGAATAAAAGTATTCATTATGCAATAGTGTTTTAGCTATCTCATCTTCAGTGACAAGGACATAATAACCTGCTTCATCTGCTAGAACATGCAAAACTGTAATTAGTTTCTACTTTCCCTGAAATGATTTTCAAAGAGTATAGATGACGCCATTAAAGAGTCTGAAACATATAAGCTAATAGGAAATAGCACTTGACTCCATTACCTGTCTGTTCTTGGAAATATTACCACTTGCTTAAAAATGACAATGTCATTTTTTTTTCATAGTGGTTCTTTCATTTTCCATTTACATGTTTGCTTGGGTTGGGTTTGATTTTCATTTTTTTCCAGGTACGTGTCCTAGTGTAGGACAAGCTGGTTTTAAAATCTCAGCCCTCCCATGTCTATCACCCAAGTCCTGATGCTGCAGACATGCAACACTAGGTCTTCTCTGATGTAGCTTTTCTAAACTCCACCCACCATGATTATTATTACCCCAACATTATTTTTTTTTTGCATAAAACTTGCCTGAGAAATGACAAGTGACAAAAGACAAAGTAAAACCCATTTTTTTTTGAAAAATGATCCTGGTTTCGTGCATATAAATAATTACTCTAGATATAATGGTGGTGTTATTGTGCATATGACCTAGGACAGATATTTTCTCTCAGTTAACTGAGATGTTATGTAGACATGATGTCTCACACTGATAAATATATAGGGGATGTTTCTTCTTTGCTCTATTCTTATTAAGGTATCTTAAGAAAGTGCCACGATAAAATTATATTCCAGTGCTCCATATTTGAAATGCGTATAGTTTTATAGGGATGATATGGCTTGAAAGAAAGGGAGTGGCACTATTAGGAGGTATAGCCTAGTTGCAGTAGATGTGGTCTTGTTGGAGAAAGTGTGTCAGTGTGGAGGTGGGCTTTGATGTCTCATATGTGCTTAAGCAATGTCCTGTGTTGCAGTTTACTTTCTGTTATGTAGAACTCCCAGCTGCTTTTCCAGCACCCTGTCTGTCTGTACACTGTCATATCCCACCATGATGATAACAGACTAAACCTCTGAAACTGTAAGCCACCCAATTAAATGTTTCTTTTTTAAGAGTTGTCTTGAGTGAGGGACAGAGTGGGATAGCAAAGAAAGAGATATCTTAATGGAGGAAGACACTATGGGATTAGGGAGAAATTTGGTGATAGGGAAATTCCCAGGAATCCACAAAGACAAACCCAGATTAGACTACTAGCAACAGTGGAGAGGGTGTCTGAACTGGCCTACCTGATAAGCAGATTGGTGAATACCCTAACTGTCATCGTAGAGTCTTTATCCAGTAACTGATGGAAGCAGAGGTAGAGATCCATAACCAAGCACCAGGCTGAGCTCTGGGAGTACAGTCAAAGAGAGGGAAGAGAGATTATACGGTCAAAGGGAGGGTCAAGATCATGATGGGGAAATCTCCAGAGACAACTGAACCAAGCTTGTAGGAATTCATGAACTTTAAACTGACAGCTGTATAACTTGCATGGGACTAGGCTCTCTGTATACAAGAGTCAGTTGTATAGCTTGGTCTGTTTGAGAGGCCCCTGGATGTGTGATGGTACATGAGCTCTCTTTCTGGAGCCCATTCCCTATGGTGGGATGCCTTGCTCAGCCTTGATTCAGGTGGGAGGAACATGGTCCTGCCTCAGCTGAATATACCAAGCTTTGTTGAATCACCATGGGAGTCCCTACCCTTTTGGAGGAGGGGATGGGAAGGGTTGGTGGGAAGCAGGAAGAAGGATAAGAGGGGGATCTGTAGTTGGTATGTAAAATTAAAAAAAAAAAACTTAAACAAAGAAACTAAAAAAGGCTGGACGGTGGTGGCCCACGCCTTTAATCCCAGCACTCGGGAGGCAGAGGCAGGCGGATCTCTGTGAGTTCAAGGCCAGCCTGGGCTACCAAGTGAGTTCTAGGAAAGGCGCAAAGCCACACAGAGAAACCCTGTCTCGAAAAACCAAAAAAAAAAAAAAGAAAAAAAGAAAAAAAAAGAAACTAAAAAAGAAAAGAAAAGAGTTGTTGTGGTCATGGTGTCTCTTCACAGAAATAGAAACCCTAAGTAGGACAGATGGTAGCATATTGATAAACAAGTTAATATGACTTGAGCCATATAAGAATATACTTACAATATTTTAAAAAATTAAAAATAACATTTAGGTAAATTAAGGAAATTCAATTACTGGACCAGCACATCCTAAGAAAATATCTACTTCTACAGGGCAATAAAGCAATCTTGTCAATTATGAAAAAGAAATGATCAATTTTACTGCATAACTAGACTATGGAATTTCTTACACAGCAGTTCCTTAAATGTTGAGTTACCTGTGTTAGGAATACTCTTAAGGCAGAGAGTGGTATTACATGTCTTTGGTTTCAGCATAGAGAGGCAGAGGCTAACATATCTCTAAAAGTCCAAGACTGTCCTAGTCTATATAGTGAGTTCAAGGACAGTCAGAACTGTATAGTGAGAGCCTGTCTCAAAAGAAGAGAAAAAAAAAACAAACAAACATGAAAGATTCATAACTTGTGTTGCCTGGATTAATAACAATGAAATAAAGAGTAACACAATGATATTTTCACTTCTATTATTTAGTCTATTGACTGCTCTTCATCCACTAGAAATTATGAAAATAAAATATTTCTTGGTGTAATCAGAATACAAACTTGAGCTATGTAAAATTACATATCATAATTTGAATTTTAAGAGCCATTTCATTCAGTACTTAAGGAAATATTATAAAAAGATTACTTGTATGAACCAATTTACTGATGTGCTTATTAAAATATGATAAGAACCAGTTTTAGAATTCTACCTGGAACCCATGTTCCAGGTTGGTAACTCCTCCCTTCATTCCTTTAGTGTTCAGGGTACTGACTCAGGCCGATCCTAACTTGTGGTGCCACTCCCTGGCCACCGCTTGCTCTCATTCACTGAAGCACAAAGCTGCTCAATACAGCAGTGGCAGTGTTGAGGAGCATGAAATGCTTTCTTATCAGGCATCTAGCTTCTAGATTGTAAGGATAAGATCCAATAAACCCACATTTCAACCATGAATTCATACCATTAACGCTCGGGCACACTAGCTATGAACCTTTACCTCTTACATATCTATTCTGACTCTGATCAGACAGCATGGTCATCAGGAACTGCCAAAACCGCTGTTCTGCAAGCAGGCATACACAAAATTTAGCTCAAATAAAATTTTAGTCTGAGACATCATTTTGATTTAGATAATGATTTTAAAAATCCTCACATCTGTTGTTTTGGAGAAATAGCTGCTTACATAACTTTTTGTATATATCTTTGCAAAAAAAAAATCTGTACAGTAAAATATCTCATTATGGAACTAATGCTTACTCATTTGCTGAGAGGTTAGGTTTTGGCTCCACTCAATATGAAAAAATAAATTGCATATTTATTACTAAGCATTGCAGAGGAATTTGAAAGAAAGCAAAGGTTTGTAGATGTTCAGGTATTCCTGGTTATTGATATGGCCATGATAGGTATATCTTTATCAATAGTATACAAAGTGACTTTTATTTTGCAGATGTTTTAACGGTAATTAGTTGTGTTCCCTAATGAGCAATGAATGCCTTTTGTACTCACACAGATAATATTATTTTCATGACACAATACTCCTTGCAGAAAAGCATTATCATGTGATCTAAACACTCTCGCATATTAAGAATTGCCTTTTATACGTTCCTTTCAGTTTGTGGCCCCAGTTCTGTTTTGCAAATGGTACAATACAGAAGGACATGGATGTTAATATTTCTCTATCTGTGCTGGCTCATTGTAGAAGCAGCTCCTGGTCCAATTAAAGTGATATGTTTAGTCTAAGGAAAGTGATCACAGTGTCAAAGTTGTCTATGGCTCCCTATGGTCTTGTCTCTCAATTTTAAGTGATAAGGCATGGGAAGTTGTCGATACATCAATATAAGCTACATTGGTTTTTCATTTGTGAATCTTAGTACTTCAGATTCTGAACTGTCTATCTTCTTGTGTGAAAGTGTGATCACATGCATTATAAATTCCCTATCACTTGACATAAATGTCTGCAAAGATTCAAAATAACATTCTCCCAAATCAAAATGACATCTTTATATTATTCTGAGAAGACAAACATAACTGCCAACTATTGATTGATATTTTTAGCAAGAAAACAATGATAAGGATCACAGACTAACACGAATCAAACATACATTCAACTGTATTTTGTCTCATACATTTTAAAAAGTTTAACAGAGCTGGTGAGGATCAACATAGTCATTCAAATAAAATGATAGTAAGACCAAATAAGTGAGTCTTCTTTCTAGGTAAAAGTAAAATTAACTGAGTGCCCCTGCACGCTTTAAATACTTAATTGAGAATATAGGTCGGAAAAAAAACTGGTATGAAAATTTAAGTATAAGGTGATTGAGCCTTATATATAGCCTAAAATGGAATCAAACTCCAGTGTTTTCTTCTTGAGATAGCTATTTCTTTTTTTAAAACAACCGTTCTGTCTTTTGTCAACTATGGACGTATCATCACTACTCATATCATTTTAGAAGTCAGTTATTCTGCCTTTCTCTCCATATGAGTGTTAGTATGTGAAAGCTACTTTTAGCTTGTATTGATAAATTTGCCACACATTATATTTTTATGTTGCAGTGATTAACATACTTTGAAATGATTAAATAAGACTAATTAACATGTAGCATAAAGTACCAAATATTTTTACTGAGAAAAATATTTATAATACACGCCCTTGGTGACACTGAAATGTGTAGGACTTTTCCCATCATGCCCACATTTCTTCCTCACCCTATCCAAAGGTAACCATAATTGTATTTTTGCTTCTATGAGTTTAATTGTTTTAGAATTAGGATATAAGTGGAGGCATGTGATATCTGCCTGTTTTTATTCATTTCATTTAGAATAATTTTACTTAGTTCCATTTATGTTACACAAAAATTTCTTGCCATAAATCTCATTAAGATTCTATTATGTATGCATGATACACTTACTTTTATCTGATTATCTATTGATTGAAAATAGGAGTGATTCCATATCATAACTACTGTGATTAATACTTCAGTGAACCTAGAATGCAAATACATCTTGAACATGCTATCAAGGAAGAGCACTTTGATTGGTTGTCTAGTATTAAAGAGTCAGCCCTGAAAATATACATTCGAATTACATTATATGGACTGAACAGAGTATTCTTAGGCTACTATATGTATATCCATAAACATTTATGAATGCAATAACAATTGATAAAAAGAAGCCATGAATTTGAAAGAGATGGAGGGGGGGAGATATGGGGGAGTGTTTAAAGAAAGAAAAAGGAAGGGAGAAATGCTGTATTCTCAAGAATAAAAAAATACTCTCACATTCTACAGTAAGTTTAATTGCTACATTATGTGGTATTTAATGGATTTCATATAATTTTGAATAAAAATGTTGCTAGTTTACATGCCTATGAATATCAGCAAGAATTACTTTTTTAAAAATTTTTTGTTCATTTTACATACCAATCACAGTTCCCCTCTCACTGCCCTTCTGCTTCCTGTCCCTGCTTCTGCCTCCCCCGACTTATCCCCGCCCCATTCCATCCTCCAAAAGGATAAGGCCTCCCATGGGGAGTCAAAAATGCCTGGTACATTCAGTTGAGGCAGGATCAAGCCCCTCCCCTCTGTATCAAGGCTGAGCAAGGCAACCTACCATAGAGAAAGGGCTGCAAAAAGCCACCTCATTCACCAGGGATAGATCCTGATCACACTGCCAGGGGCCTCTCAAACAGACCAAGCTACACAGCTGTCTCTCATATGCAGAGGGCCTAGTTAGGTCCCATGAAGGTTACACAGCTGTTGGTCTAGAGTTCATGAGTTCCCACTAGCTTGGTTCAGTTGGCTCTTAGATTTAAGCATCATTATCTTGACCGCCACCTTGATCATATAATCCCTCTTCCCTCTCTTCGACTGGACTCCCAGAGTTCAGCCTGGTGCTTGACTATGGATCTCTGCCTCTGTTTCCATCAGTTACTGGATGAAGGATCTATGATGATAGTTAGGGTATTCACCAATCTGATTACATGGGAAGGCCAGTTCAGGCACCTTCTACTCTATTGCTAGTACTCTAAACTGGGGTCATCCTTGTGGATTTCTGGGAATTTCCCTAGTACCAGGTTTCTCCCTAATCCCATCCATAGTGACTCCCTCTATCAAGATATCTCTTTTATTCTACTAGGATTCTTAAATTCTTGCCAAATTAGTTGCTTTTTGTTCTGTTTTATAGAGTCTCATTGTGTAGCACACGTTATCCTCAAAATACCAATCCTCCTTCCTCAGCTTTCCAGGTACTTGAATTACAAGTATATATTATTATACCTTACCTCTATCATTGATTCTCATTATGGTTAATTTTTATCTCCCAAATGATTGGAGATTGGCACTCCCTCTAACATTACTTAGCCATTCACTGACCTTTGAGAAATGACTATCAAGTCTCTTGCCTGTTTCATAATCAATTTGTTTTTCTTCTCTACAGTTTCTTGACTTCCTTATATGTTTGGTTAGTCCTTTAAGAAAGTGTAACTTGCAAATGCATTCTCTAGTTCTACAAGTTTGCTTTACAGTGTGTTTGTTCACTTGCCATGGAGCTTTCTACTCTGTTTACCTTTCTGCTGTCTTCCCTTCCCTTCCATTCCCATCCTTCTCACCTTCTTTCACTTCTTTTCCTTTCTTTGAGGGCTTTCCACAGTTTCTACTATGCAAGGATAGCCTAGGCTGTCCCTGAGCCTCCTTCCTCAGTCTTCCTAGTGCTGATACTATAGTTAATTCCAACTGGACAGAAGTCTGAAGATGTATGAAATGCCATTTTTGATTCGGACAAATATTACTACAAAGTTTTATCTTTTAATATTGCTTTTCCCTTATTGTGCAAATTTAGGACATTGTGTTTCTGATGTGTTTGCTTCAAGATATCTTAAAATTTCACTTTCTAACATTTGTTTGACCCATTGCATCTTCAAATGAGTATTACTTAATTTTGATATACTAATCAGTTTCTGAAATTTTGTTCTGTTGATTCTATTGTCCAAATATTGTGGTCACAAAAGAAACTTGACATAATTTCAATCTTCATAAATTTGCCAAGACTGTACAATGTTTTGCTGTAACACATGATGTTGAAGAGTATGTCTTCTATGCTCTGGAGTGTATATTCTGTTCCTATAGGGTGGAAGCAGCCTAAAAACAGAATCTCCATTTTTTTCTAAACTGTTTTGTTCACTATTAACTTCTGTTTGATTTGTGCATTACCAAAACTGCTTTGTTTGAGTCTCCCATTTTAATCATATTGCAATCTGTCTTCATTAAGCTCATCACCATTCGCTTAATTTTATATTAATTGTTTATATTTATATTAATTATTTATCTTTATATTAATTGTTGTACTGTTATGTGTTATGCTGTTATGATTTTTAAATCTTTGGTGCATTGTCCCCTTTTTCTTTTTATTGTACCGTCTACCTCTCCGTGTTTTTTTACCATGAGTTTGCTTTGGTGTAATTACTACTAAACCTGTTTCATTCTGTCTTCTATCTACTGGAAAAATAATTTCCATTGCCTTCCTTTCCAGTTTAGGGCTTTCTTGAAAGCAGAGCTAGTCCTGTAAACACAGGCCATTTTGATGCTTTGAAAGTTTTATCCATTTATTATTGATTCTATGTAAAACTTAACGAATGAAAATCCATTTATTATCAAGATAATTGTTGTTTCTTAATGACATCACTGTATGTTTCCTTCCCCTCTCCCGAGCTTTGGTTTATTTTTCTTTGATTGTTTTGTAGTACGCAGTATCCCTAAACTCTACATCTTTCTGCTGCAGACAGACAAGAGCTCAGAAGAGAATCTTGCACAAATGTATCTGGTTTTTTCATCTTTCTACCTTATTTGTATTTCCTTTTTGATTGTGATTGTCTTTAGTCTGATATTTTTCTTTGTTTCTGTATATTTTATTTTTGTCTCATGCATATACTATAGATTGCTTTTGATAAACAAGGAATTAGTTTATACGCAGGAATCTATTTTAGGGTGATCATAATTTTATTTTTCATAATTATACACTTTTTTTGGTTTTTTCGAGACAGGGTTTCTCTGTGTAGCTTTGCGCCTTTCCTGGAGCTCACTTGGTAGCCCAGGCTGGCCTCAAACTCACAGAGATCCGCCTGGCTCTGCCTCCTGAGTGCTGGGATTAAAGGCGTGCGCCACCAACGCCCTGCATAATTGTACACTTTTACGTCTATTTTATATTTATATTATCTAAGTGCACATGATTTTCCTAGTCTTTAATTTTAGAAAACAAAAAATTTCATGATATTCAAATAATCACATGACTATAATATATAGAATACCTGAGGTTGTTAGTAATATATAATACACAATTAATTAATATGACCAAAAACTATGATGATGCAACATTGATTTCTGCAAGACTACTATCAGTTAAACACTAAATTGAAAATAAATAAATAAACAAACAAACAAATACCACTATTTTGGCAAAGAGAAAAAAATACTGTACTGGTGCCTGATATATGTGATACCATAAAGAACTACAGCTTGAACGTCTTTAAAAATGGGAGGTTTTCTTTGAAATAAATTATTGGTCTATTTCAGACCAGTTATGTTACCTTATTTTTTAAAATTTTAAATTAAATTATATATACATTGTTTCCCTACCTTGCCTTTTCTTCCTCTAATTCTCTTCATGCCTACCTACCTCACTCCTGGCCTCCTCCTTTCTAACTGAAGTACAACCTTCTTAGACTATTCACTGTTACAATCACATGATTTCAGGTCTGACAACTTAGTATTAGATACATAGTAAATGGGCTCCTCCAAGGGGAAAGATTGTTGATCCCTCTACTACAGAATATCAAATTTGTATTTTTATCTGGGGTGGGTCCCCTTGATATTCTCCCTGACACATTACAATGTCTATTGTTGTCCTTGTTGAGGGCTCCCTTAGGCAGACATAATGTTGAAATTTCATGGGTGAGGCTTCCCTGTCACTTCTAGTAGACAGAATCTCACAATGAACTTGCTTATACTCTGTTCCTTACAGTCTTTCTGCCCCCTTTTCTGCAATGTTCCCTGAATCTAGCTCCAGGAATTGTGTTGTATATGGACACGCTATTAAGTGTCTCTACATTTTGACTAGTGGTTCTCTGTAATTGTACTTTCTGTTGCAATGAAATGCTTCTTGACAAGGGCTGGGAGTTACCCTTTTCTGGGGATATAACTCAATTAGAATATGAACAGGGATTATTTTAGTCTAGTAAAGTGGCAATAGTAGCTTCTTCAATAAGATCTATGAAATTACTAGCCCAGGTAGGTGGCTAGCTTTCTAAAACCATACATGAGTTCCCTCTTGCTGAGTGGGCCTTAAATCCAAAGTAGAGTAAGGTAGAAAAGACCATTTATTAGATGTTAATTTATTGATTTATTTAGTGATTTAATTAAAGCACTGCTTGCACTACCTATTTACCAAGCATGACTTTGCTTGCTACCTGGAACAGAGGACATGGAAAAATAGCTGAAACAATGTGTGGTTGCCCTACAGAAACTGATGACTGCCATCTAGGCCTCTCTAAACTCTTACTTGCCCTCCCCCACCTTGCTGTTTTAGAGTATAACATAAGAATATAAGCAAGAGCTGGATCAAAGACTGTCATGTGCTTTCCTGGCTTTAGTCCATGGGTGACATTTCCTCTCTTCCACTCTCATTGGTGTCAGAGTGTTTATTCCTGAAATATTCCCATAACAAATGTGATTAGATAGATCTCTGGTACTGCCAAGATATGAGTTCTACTCTTGTATGATTCAAAAACATCTTACCTAACCTATTATTAAAAGTGAACCTTTGCTCCTACATTATAGACAAATTTAAGTTACAGGTAACATGATAGTCCTATGTATTTTTAAAATTGATTGTTTCTTGCCTTGACCCACTACACATTATTTAAAAGATTTCTTTTTTTCAGTTATCTATCTGAGTTAAAGAACTCCTTGGCATCTCTTGTAGAGCAAGACCTATGCTTCCTTAACTCTTGTTGACTTGGAAAAGCTTTTGATTCTTCCTTATTTATGAAAGGCAGCCTTTGAGATTGAATTTTTTGGTTGTCTTCAGTAATTTAAATATATCATTCCACTCTCCTGACTGCCTGGTTTCAGAATAGAATTCTGCTGATTGATGCCTTTGAATCCATTTGAAAAGCATTTCTTAAACCTTTCCTCTTGCAGGTTTTGTTTTTAATTATTGATGGTTTGGTTATCATGTGTATAGATGAATTCTACTCTATTTTCTGTTCCGACTATTGGAGAAGTACTTTTTAAAATTACAATTAAGGAAGCTTTAATCAATACTTTTGTAAGTGTGCTTTCTGGTACCATTAAACAATTTCTTCTGAGTCTTAAATTCATATCTTAGACCCAGTATTATTTACTTCTCTTGAATTCTTTATTAGAGCTCACAGATAGAATCCCATTGGTTTTCTTAACTGTTTCAATTTTTCTATTGCTTCTTTGTCTAGATGATTTTATATTTTCTATATTAAAGTGCATTGATTCTTTCTTCAGGTTCATTGTTCAAAGTGGTAAAGCTAAAGCTTTTTGTTGTTTTGTAGTTGTTATTGTATCCTCCTACATCTGACTTTTATATTTTTGGATAACTTTATTTTGTCTTTTTGAGACAACTCTTCTTTATTTAACATGCACTGGGTTCAGTCTCACTATGGACTCCACGCTGGCCTTTAACTCACAACTGCATGCTTCAGCTTTCCAAATGCTGTAATGGCTGGCTGACCCCACTGTGCTTGTTTGGAATTTGTAGTTTCGATAGTTCTCATTGTAGTTTTCATGGTTTATATTCTCCAACTTTCAACTTTTATCCATAATTACTTAAAGTTTACTACTTCAAAAAATATTACTCTGCATTACTTTATAATTTTATAATTCTCCTTTTCTGTAGCTAATTGTGGGAGCTCTGCTAGTCTACAGTGAGCTGCCTGATTATTTGTATTCATTGTAGTTGGGTTGCTTCTAGCACTACTGAGACAGACAGCTCTCCAACATTTACATGTGTTCTTTAGGAGATATATTCTTCACTATAAATGGTGATCAATAATAGGGTCTTGTTCTAAACTCCACCATTCAAGCTATCTAGTCACAGAGATTGTTGTCAACATAATTAAGACAAGATGAATGGAGCATAATATAGAAAATAGTCAGTTTTTCTAGAGTAGAATGCATACACACACACACACACACACACACACACACACTCAAGAAGTAAGAGTTAACAATGGTAAAGGGATCATTGTGTAAGGTACATTCTCAAGCAGTGAGACTGTACAATAACAAAGGTAACAATTGTACTAATTACCATTTTCTAGAGCTTTAAAACTGTCCTGAAAATAACTAGAATGGGAAGCACTTGAGACTTATCCTGTCCAGGTAACTTCAGGATTGGCACAGACAGCACAATAGTAAGTCCTTGTTCTTTATTGGAAAGCCTCCAGCCACTCAGCACTCTTTTAAGGTTTAAGGCTATTTACCCATTTATGCCCTTCTGAGCAGTTCATGATGTCATATCCCATGGTGTAATAGAGAGGACACAGGTCCCATGATTATGATTCGTCACTTGGTCCCACAATTCGGTCCTTAATTTTATGAGCTTCTGATTATGAGGAAGGTGCCATCTAATCTCCCCAATATTTAACTCAATACCTAACCCACCCCCCCAAGAACTGAGGCCTGAAATCATTCAGCAAGTGGGCATTGAATTGATCTGGCTGAAATTAGGCTAATGGTTTAGTGCCTTCATGGCGAAGGTTTCCATGCCTAAGATGATGATCAAAGAGATCCAGACACATGAAATTAGATAGTCACAAGACCACATAAAGTCATTCAAGTATAAAGGAGAGAAGAAAAATAGATAGAAGTTAAACATCCAAGGTCCAAAGACTAATAGTAATTAGTTAGACTGTCACAGCTATAGCCCATTTTTATCATGATTTATATACAATCTTAAAGCTATTCACCCAAAAGAATAGTGATATCTGACATAGTTTGGGCTTGATTTTATAGATAGTGATACACTAGTGAGAACTTATTTATTGAGCTGTCAGATACTCACAGTGCTAAACTTTGATTATAGCACAAGTATTCCTCTGAGTGGATGTTTTTTCTTTTTGATGTTTGTTTGTTTTGTTTTGAGATTATAATTTAATTACAACAATTTCCCCTCCATTTTCTCCTTCCAAATACTAGCATATATTCCTTCCTATTCTTCTTCAAGTTTATTGCGTGGCTATCTGACATAAATGGCATCTGTTTGTGTCATCTACATGTGTTTATCTCAGGTTTGAGAGGGTCCCACCTGATTCCTGTGACAGGAGTTGATGGGAAGAGAGGTGGGGGGAGGGGCTGGGAGGGAAGGTGGGAATGTGAATTGCAGTTGGAATGTAATATACGAGATAATAATAATAAAAATACTAATCTAAATAAAATGAAAGGACTGTACTGAGGGCTGAATGAGGTCCTGTGTACTCCGTTAACATTATTGCTTTCCAGACAAGGTGATTCTCCTAACAATGGTTTGTAATGAATAACCTTAGGGTCCCATTCCATATGTCACCTTTCTAGAGACTTAGGATGTCCAACTGGAATGCGGGTGCTATGTGATTTCAGAGATTAAGTTACAGGCTAAGTCATCTGTTAAAGAAAGGAGGGACCATTAACAATTTGAAGAGACCCTAGATAGGCAAAAGATCACAGAAGAGTTGTAATTTTAATGGTCAGTGTAGTGTGCTACAGAGTGGCATGCAGGGAGTTAAAAACATATATTAGGTTGCTCAAATGATCTAGAGATAAATATTCACTTGGGCCTCTGGAGAGAGGACAATATTCTTTATATTTAGGAAAGCCATAGAATTTTATTCTAATTATAATTCAGCTGATTGTGATTTCCATACCTGAAATGTCAATAGCTAATACTTCAGCATTAATGGAGAGGCCTAAACAGAACAAATTATTTTTAGACACTCAAGACAGATGACGATAGATACTATTTTAAGAATTTTTTTAATGTGTATGTATGCATGCCCCTCCATGTATTTGCGTGTGCCATGTGTGTGCAGGTGCTGGCAGAGTTCAGACAGGGTGTTGTGGCCTCTGGAATTGGAGTTGTATGCTGCTGTGAGCCATCTTATGTGGTGCTGGGAATCAAACTCAGGTCTTCTGAAAGTACAGTTAGCACTCTGAACCACTGACTCCTCCCACTAGGAACTGCCATAGGATTTTTTAGGAAACTGAGTGTGGTGATATATTGTACACCCCAATATATTGTGTACTCTAATAGTGTATCCTAATAAGCTTTTCTGGGGACTAGAGAACAGAACATCCACTAGAGTAGACATAGTCATCTACACAAAAGTGAGCCTGATAGAATCTCTAGTGTCAAGGAAAACCTGCAGCACTCCCAACAATGTGAAGACTTAACTGATGCCCTGTCCCTTCGATGATGATGGTGGAGTTCCAGACCAAATGGAGCAGAGGGTTTCTTCACAACCACCAAGGAATTAATCAAGGTGCTCTTCATCCTGAAACTATATGCCATCTAGTGTCCTCTCTTGCCACATTGAGGACAAAAAGAGAGTAAGGATAATGCCCAATTTGGGGGCAATTTATCTTCCAGTGAACTGTTCTCCGACAGTCATAACATATGTTTGCCAGCTGGTTTTCTCCAGGAGAGGAAACTGCTGGAGATACTAGGTAACTGCACTAGTTTTGAATATGTTTTATATTTCTTTTATTCTTCCATTGTACTTTTATCCTATGTTGGTCCTCTATTCTTACTCTAGATATTGATAATGGAAAACAGAATGGTTTTATATTCAATAGACCATCAATAGGCATTTTGAATACCAATTACAATCTTTTTCTTGAGTCAGGGATGTATTGAGAAGCTATTGATTATGATGGATGGATCCAACTCTAATATTAAGGCCCTCCTAGAATCCTAACAGTAATGACCCTGAGCAGATGGTGCTTCCTTTCAAGTACTCTCCATGACTGTGCTAGTGTCCTTGTTTGGGATCTTGTAATTTTTATCTGACTTCTATAATTTAGCTGAGGTGCTAGGTGGGTATTGTAAATTCCTCTGACCTGCTTGGATACATATTTTGCTCACCAGCCAGAAGTTACTAGAATTTTAATTCATTGGTTGAACAGGGTTGCTGACAACATTATGAAGTTAAGTAGAACAAGGTGAGTTGAGCATCAGATATCCTCAACAGAATTGCATGGTCAGAATACTACTGTGTCCTTGTGTGAGATACGAGAATG
>CABHPH010129125.1:7252-19128 GCA_902168325.1 Peromyscus nudipes
GGAGAGAGAGAAAGAGAGAGAGAGAGAGAGAGAGAGAGAGAGAGAGAGAGAGAGAGAGAGAGAGGGATGATTATTGAATCTCAATATACAAAGAACTGTCCATAGAATGATCCTTTTGCATGATTGTGACAGGAAATCCAAGAAAGAGAAGACAAAAGATAACTTATTCCACTCTTCACCATGAATGTCCAGCCGTGATTTCTGATGGAGCAAACAAAATTGGAAACTCAAAGGCAAGTGCTCTCCTTAGTTTAATCTAGACAGTCTTACAAAATAAATGGCAGAGTTTGGATATGTAGCACATGCAAGGAACAGCTCAGCTGCTTTAAATAATCATTCCCTTTCTGTCCCTCATTAGATAATAATGGGCTTCCAAGATACAATAATGGGACATGACAACATAAAATATAATGAGATGAAGTAAAAACTATCTTATTAAAGTTGTATATGGCAACTCAACAGGAGAAAAATAGTCCCAAGAGAAGGCAAAAAAGTCAGAGACCTACTTCTCATACTCAGGAGTTCCATAACAATACTAAGCTAATAGTTATATTATATATACAGAGGGTCTGATTTAGACCCATGTTGGCCCTGTATTTGCAGCTTCAGTCTCTGTGACTTCCTATACAAAGTAGTTTTTCATCTGGATTTTCAAATAAAGAAATATTAGATTGAATCACAGTAAAGGGTCAAGATAAGATACCTCAAGATAAAAAGATGAAACAGTGATTTTCAAGGAGTAGAATGAGGCAGCACTATAAAATCTGAATGATTCCAAAGCTTTTTCACATTTTTTTCACATTTTAACATTTTCTTTCTACAAATGGTCTTAGGAAATAGAAGGTAGATGTCATGTACTTATCTCAAAATCATCTAAAGGAGTTGTCATTTGCTACTTCAATTATAGGAACTGCATAAAATGCTCATAACTGAAGTGTATTCTCCTTCTCTGAGTCATGCTCATCATTATCTCATCCTTCCAGATCATAGCAAAAAGAAATATAGTGGATGGTAATGGAACTGTTCACACATAAGGAAAATTGTTCCCTATACCACTGTTTCCTGAAAATGAAGTGAATACAAGTCAAAGGTTGGTTTTGTAAATAACAAGTGCATTTGTACCTAAATTCATGTTAGTCTCAGTCTGATATAAGAAAGTGCAGAGATGGTGAAGGAATTCCTTCTAGTGATTTTTCTCAAGACCTCTAAATTTTGATAGAAATCCATCCAATCTCAGTTTGTTCCAGGACTGTTTTTAGCCCCTTAACTGAAGGTTGGTGGCAGGTGTTGCCAAGTTTCAGTGCATAAGTCATCTTCTCAGTCTCCATTAACTTGTGGTTGCAATGGAGTGAAACAGGAATGGTTTTAGACACTGATTGCATTAAATACGGAGAATAGCATATGCTTACATCACTGGAGGGGAAATTGGATGGAAATAATTTATGCAGAACTTAGAGAAATCCAATTCTTCCTGTTCTCTGGATAAAGTGAATATGAATATCTGAATTTTCTTTCAAAATATAATTGTAGATGTTAACTATTCATAAGGGTTTCATTGTGACATTTTCACTTATGTATATATTTTTATTCAATTTACCTAACTTCTACCTTCCCAGTCCCAGTTCCATTTCACAACAACTATTCTTTCCACTTCCACTTTCCTGTTTTGGTTAACATGGATAGTTAACACCAATTAACCACTTCCATTTCTCAGTGCCGGTTCCTTCCACATCCACTTTCCTGTTTTTCCTTAAGGTGGACAAATAGTTTAATTAGTGTTGTCACATGAGCATACATCAGATGTTAGAAGATGAGCAGCTGTTAGTGATTATACCACAGAAGAAAACCCAAGCCCAACAACTAGGACCCGCACTGTTACCTGGAAAGCACATGTGAAGGAAAACAATCAAAAAACTTTCTTTTCTTTTTTTTTTTTTTTCAAGACAGGGTTTCTCTGTGTAGCTTTGCGCCTTTCCTAGAACTCACTTTGTAGCCCAGGCTGGCCTTGAGCTCGCTGAGATCCACCTGCCTCTGCCTCTCTAGTGCTGGGAATAAAGGCGTGCTCCACCACCGCCCGGCCAAAAAATTTCTTCCAAGAAAAATGTGACCAGAACATAATTTTGCAAAATTACAACTCCATATCCATAATCACCAGGATTTCAGTAAAACGGTGCTGTTCTTGCCTAACACGTATCACGCTTTTACTTCAATACTTGAGTATTTTCTAATGGTATCACCAAGGTTTTTACCTATGTTTTCAAGTCACTAAGCATTTTTACTCACAAGCAGTGATCTGGTTTCTGTTTCTGAGCTTGGTCTTAGTGATCAAAAGGCAACCACTTACGTAGCATATGTCAGTAAAGACTAGTGAACAAGCACAAGGAGGGAGGCAGTGAATACTTTATATTTTTTCATAAATAGTTATACACTAGTTGTGGAAACATAAATATGTACAGTTCTTATAATTGTGTGGATAAGTCACCAAGACATTTTAAGTCCTTTTTGCATGTATACATGCATAATTACACAACAAATATTTTGTTATTGTATTTTCTAGAGCTTGATTGCTATATTACAAATAGCATATAAAATATATAATAAATAGTTTCTAAAAGTAATATGTGTATGTGATAAATAACAAAACCCTAGAAGGTGCTAGGGAGTTTGCTCAGTGGATTAAAGCACCTACTGCACACACATGAGACCTCAGTTTAGATGCCCAAGACCCAAGTAACAAACCAGCTATGGTATAAGGCCAGCACTTGACAAAGGAAAGGAATACACCCTTGTGCTTGCTGGGCAGCCAGACTACATGAAAATGTTAGTGCAGATTAGATGAGAGTACCTCAATAAAAAAAAAATGTGTGTAGTGAGTCAGACTGGCCAAGCATAGGAAGGCTTATCTTTGTGAGTCTAAGGCCAGTCTGGTGTACACAGCAAGTTTCCAGGGTAGCCAGGGGTGTGTTGTAGTACCTTCATTCAAAAGTAAAATAAAATATGAAGTGATAGAGCAAGATACCCTTATTGATAGACCCCAGATCCAGGGTACTACCTTCTTGGATAGGCGCCCCAAGAACCCAGACTCTGGTCCAGTTGATGCAACAGCAAGAGGTGTTTATTGAAGAGGCTGTACAGTTGGGCTCCTCTGCTCCAAAGAGCAAGAGTCGCATCGCACTATAGTCACATAGGTACTTTTAAAGGAAAAACCCACAAAAGCCATAAGATTACAATTCCCATACAATTTCGTCCCAATTGATTTATGTCTAGAGACTAATTTCATAAAATCATGGTCTGGTCACAGAGTGATCACAGAGTGGGTACAGTTATGTCAGCATGCACATTCTTCCCGAAACCTCAAGGTGGGTATCAGGGCAGGAGTGGAGTTTACACAAAGGTCACAGTGGTCCTTCCTGGAACACTTGCAATTATCCCAGTCACAGTTGAGCACATCTCTTAACAGAAATCTCTTTACATTGTTACATTGTTGTAGGGGTGGTTGAATAATGGCTGAGTCAGGTTGCCCTTGGAACTAGTTTTCTTTTTAGTTTCTCATTTCCTGGGGCTTGCAGGTGTAAGCCCGAAGGGTTAGGGTCTTTCAATATCAACCCTTGCTCTTCAGATACAAAGACACAACATACCCATCTATCTGCAGATACAACCATAGAAAGTAGGCAGTGGGGTTTATGGGGGAGACCTGGAATAAAATTTTTGTCTCCATAAGCATGTTCACATACATGCCTGTGCAGTCTTACTCACATATGGATTTACAAATGAGACACCCCCACATACACACATACATATAAACACACACACAAAAGGGAAAAAAAAGCATCATAGATTGAAAAGGCACAAAGGGAAAAAAGTGATCTCAATAGTAAATATTTCATTTTTTTATTTATTATTGTATCAATGTTTATTTTATCCCATTTTATTTGTCTAAATAATTATTCTATAATTTTGATTTCCTAAATAAAAATATTTGTTTTCTATTTTTTTGTGTGTATATATGTGTGTTCAGTACATTTGCAGGTTCGCATGCAGTTTTCTATGAGCACACATATGTTTGCTGTGTGTGTGTGTGCACGCGCGTGTGTGCACGCACATATGGACTCCAAAAGTCCATCTCAGTTTTCATACTTTGTGGTTGTCTACCATGTTTTTTTAACAAGTATTGTTTTTTCATTTGAAATGTTCATACATATATGTAATATGTTTTGATAAAACACACCCCATTTCCTCTCCTCTAATTCCTTCTAGATGCCCCACTTTCCTCCCAGCTTCATGTGATGTACTGAGTTCTCGCAGTGCTACTTTATAGTGCATGTGCATAAGACAATCTTTTAGTGCATGGCCTCTTAGAGGCTTAACCATTGGGATAAAAATCGACTCTCCCTCTCCTACCAACATACTGCTTGGAAATGGCGTCTCTCATTGCTCGTGGGCTCACCACATAGGTTAGACAGCCTGTCAGTCAAGCTTCAGGGGTTCACTTTTTTCTGCTTCTCAATACTAGGATTACAAGCATGCACTATTATGCCCTGTTATTTCTCCCTTGAGTATTGGGAATTGAGCCGAGGCCCTCATACTTGCTCAGAATATGCTTTCCCGACTAAGTTCTTCTCTCAGCATTCTAATCACTGATTTGGGTGGAAAATATAAATTAAAAGTACCTTTTTCTCACCCCACTCCCATTATTAAGACACACCTTTACTGGGCAGTGGTGGCACCACACCTTTAATCTCAGCACTTGGAAGGCAAAGCCAAGCAGATCTCTGTGAGTTCAAGGCCAGCCTGGTCTACAGAGGGAAATCCAGGACAGGTACCTAAACTACAAAGAGAAACCCTGTCTCAAAAAAAAAAAAAGACACACCTTCATTTTAAACTGAAACCATTTTTGATTTTAAGTATTCATGTTTGATTTAATTAAATTCGCTTTCTTCTGAATATTCTTCTTTCCACCCCAATGCTCTGAATATCTGTGCTCTGAATATCTGTAATGTACCAGGCTTGTATTACATTTCTGCTTCATATTTAGGTCCTGGTATTTCTTAGGCATCATATTAAGTTATATTTGCATTAATGGGACCATGCTAACAGAGGAAGCATTTATGTTTTCTCACTGTTGTCAGAGGGTTTCCTACAGTCATGGCAGGGTATGCACAATGAGGTTCATTTCCAGGCATTGGGCTACTGGCAGAGTCTGTTCACACCATATCAGAGCAAGAAGTGGAGAACACTACAGATCACTGAAACTGGACTATAACTTTCTACAGTTTAGTCTTTCAGAACCCCTTCTACCAACCAAACTGCCTCCTAAAGGTTTCATGGCCTCCCAAAATAGTCACCAGTCTGGAAACAAAGTTCAGAGCATGCTCCTGTATGGAGCATATCTAATTATAGCTCTCCTAGATACTACCATTAGATTGCTTCATCTATGTTTATGCTAGATCTTTAAAAATGTGAGTGATTTGAATATCAACTTTTGCCTACTTTGAAAACAGTATTTTCTACTACTTTCAGGCAAGCTCTTTATTCTTGTATTTAAGAAAAAAATCCAGTACTGGTGGTGAGGATGGGGGACAGCTGGTGGGCTGACTAAACCAGCCACCACTCAGGCCCAGATTCAGGACTAACCAAACATCCACCCCATCAATTAATTACTGGATCACAAGAACAGGCTGGCCCTACAGATCCAAAACTGCAGAATCTCCATGACACAGGGCAACAACAGGATATCCAAGAGGAGTCCCAGTGAGGGCCCAGTATCGGTAGTGGCGCAGAAGGAGAGGCCTCAAACCAGACCCATGACTCATTGCCATGAACACTTGCAAATAAAGATGTATGGACTAAAGGGCATATTGTGTGACTGTGTTACCATAGAAGAAGTTCCACGACGAGATTTAATTTTTTCTTTTCTTTTCTTTTAGGGGGAGATAGCAAGGGCAGATGGTGGATACAAAGGGATGAGGAGATGAATAGGATTTGGACCCATGATGTGAAATCCACAAAGAATTCAATGAAAAGTTAAAAAAAGAAAAATCCAAATTCATGATTCTAGAGGCTGAAATTTTAACGTTTACTTTATAAGTTCTTAACAAGATTTTGTAATATGAAAATATAAATCTTCCCTTTGTATTTCAAACTGTTGAAAATCTCTTCCTTACATCTGTAATAATTTTACTCTAAATATTCTGAAAATGCTTACCAAGACAGAAGAATTTTTTATCTCAGTTCCCTTCTTGGATGTCCATTGTGGTTTGAACATCATGTTTTATCTTCCACGACATTTCCTCATGTTTATATTTTTATGTATCCCTTATTCAATTCAAATAAGCATCCAATTTTAATTTCATCTTGTCAGTAAGAGTTTCATCTTTAAAATGTTTCTGTGGTTAGTAATTTTATTTTTTATTTCAATATGTTGTGCCTTTCTAATATTCTTTCTCTCCTTTCTGCTGATATTCCCCAGGCAAATTGTAAATCAGGCAAACATGATCCATTGTAAAGCATACAAACATGATCCACTGGTAAGTAGGCGAGGCAAAGGCTGCCATCAGATTGATGTCTGAAAACTTAAGGAAGAAATCATTGTCAAATAAATTGAAAAACTTTTCAACACACTGAATAAGACATGAAATTGTGTCTATTTTCTTTCCTCATCCTTCTTCTTCTTTTTTTCTCCTCTCTCCCTATATCCTTGCTAATGCCCAAACTAGAAATTTCATCCTTTTTCAGGGTAAATATATATATATATATATATATATATATGTGTGTGTGTGTGTGTGTGTGTGTGTGTGTATGAATATATAAGTATATTATGAATATATATTATGAATGTATATAAATGTATATTCATGTATATATGTTCACTCAGTAAAATTTCATAAATCTTAATGAGATATTATATTTTCTTTATGATTTTTAACTACTATTGATTAACAAGTTTAAATATGCTATGTTGGCAGTGGACATTTTAGTAACTTTGAATCTGAAATTACTTATTTTTTTTCAATTATACTGATTTCTCTGTATGCAACCAAATGGTAGATATACCCTATAGTAAAATCAATTGAACTAAAAGACAGCATGCTAGTTCACAGTAATTGACTAATGTGTAAGTGTTAATTATTTCAGCTCTTTGTCTAAATACCAGAAACTAATTTACTCCACTACTATGGGATATCTTTCTGTACACTGGGAGTATATGTTGCGCTGATTGGTTGATAAATAAAGCTGTTTGTCCAATGGTGAGGCAGAAAAAAGTTAGGTGGTACATTCGAACTGAGAAGAGAGAAGAAAGGAGAGTGAGGGAGACCCTGCGAGCCACCGCCAGGACAAGCAGGATGTAAAAGTACCAGCAAGCCAGGAAGCCACATGGCAAGACATAGATTAATAGAAATGGGTTGAGTTAAGTTATAAGAGCTAGCTAACAAGAAGCTTGAGTCAAAGGCCATATAGTTTGTAATTAATATCAAGCCTCTGAGTGATTATTTTATAAAGGGCTGAGAGATGGTGGATAGGAGAGATTCGTCTGGACCTCGTAGTGGGGTGGGGCTAAAGAAACATCCAGCTATGCTCCACCATGAGAGAATGTTTAAAGAAAGGTGTCAAGTACTATATCTCAATGCTCAGAAACCCACCAATGAATCCATTGAGATTTACTTTATAAGACTGCCATGTAGTCTGAGAAGAGAAAGATTCATCTCTTCAATTTGCCACTTACATTTAAATTCTGAATGCATTAGCAGTCTCTAACCAAATAATAAAACTTTCCACTGAGAAACTTTCTGTTCAACTTCTGCATTTTAAGACATTATGAGTCATATTAACTTTTCAAAAGGAATAAAGCAAACATTTCTCTGCTTCATTTAAATTAAGTTCATATATTATAATATATCCTATCATTTGCTTGTAGAAAGCTGTTATTTTTTTCCTCATTGCTGTGAAAAAATGCACAGCCAAAGCAATTCAAGGAAGAGTGTTTATCCCAGCACCTGAGTGGGTAATCCACGGTGGAGAGGACACCTAGGGGTGAGGGTGGCACTGGCTGTCTCAGCAGCAGCCTAAAGCAGAGGGCCCTATCACAGCATCTACAGTCAAGGAGCAGAGGAGGCTGAGCTCATTTCTCCCCATTCTCTCTTCCTCATGGTCCTTCCATCCTTAGATCAATCATTTACAAAATGGTCTCATACAGTCATCCAGAGGCACGTCTCCTAGGAAATCTAAATCTAGTTAAATGACAGTGAGGATTATTCATCTTATAGGTTATAATAGACTATGAATAATTACATTATGCTTTTATTTTTACATATACAGTTCTATGTACAGCTAATTTCTCTATTGTTATAATATAAATAAAAGCTTGTTAATTTTTCCAAGAGAATTTTTTTTCTAAAGACAATGATTATTTTCCACATGTAAAAATACATTCATGTAGCCGGGTGTTGGTGGTGCACGCCTTTAATCCCAGCACTCGGGAGGCAGAGGCAGGCGAGTCTCTGTGAGTTCGAGGCCAGCTTGGGCTACCAAGTGAGCTTGAGGAAAGGCACAAAGCTACACAGAGAAACCCTGTCTCGAAAAACCAAAAAAAAAATACATTCATGTGAAATTTGATTTCTATGTATCAGTCCCTTAAAACACCACTATATCTCCCACCTGGCAATATAAATTTATATAATTGTTTAATCATCTTTACAATAACCACAAGGGAAAACTTCTATATATTATAATAATTATTTTGATGATCCTGCTTAAGATGTTATAGCCATTGCAATGCATAGGAACTCAGGGATAGATAAATACAGTCCTAGATTTCACTACTTAGGAAGAGAACACATATAGAAATTCAGTTAGAAGAGGTAGTTGGAAACAAATGTATAAATGTGTCTACTGAGTTTCAAAATGTGGTTAAAATGCAATTAGTGACATAGAATTTCTGTAAAATATCTTCTTGAAAGGTTGTATGAATAATTCCAATTAAAAAAAACAAATTAACAGAAGCCGAAATATACCCAAATTCTTTACAATATTGCATTGTGAAATGTGCCTTCTTACTCAGAGAATGTATGATAAGTTGCTCTAAAGTATATTTTTCGAGGTGTGGGCTCTGGTTTGACACTGTATGTATTATGTTAGTGTCCTTTCCATCAAATTTATCATATAGCTTAACATAAACTAAGAAGGGGACATTATGGGAAATGTTCTAAGTATTGGGGGTTAATAACAAAAGCTGTCAACTATGTAAACTGATAGTTGAAGGGAAGATGGGATTCAACAAGGGGATTTGGACTTTGAATAAAAAAAATATCTGAGATGTGCTAGAGAGACTGACATCCTTCAAATGGAGTGCTTAGAGATGATCTAATGGACTCTGAGATCTTGGGAAGGAAGTTGTGTTTTGTTTTGTTTTTCTGTCACGAAAAGCCTGCGCAAGTTATAGTGGGATATACTCAAGATAGCATTTCCATTTTATTCTGTTTTGTGACCAGTAATATTTATGAAATAATGCATGCTTTGAATTTGTACGAGACTCTCAGGGCTCTTCTGAATTCAAGGATCTTTGTAAGGCATATGGTACTCTCTCTCTCTCTCTCTCTATATATATATATATATATATATATATATGTATATATATATATGTGTGTGTATATGTATATATATATATATATTTAATGAACAGAAGTTTCATGTAATTGTAAATTTGAGGGTTTTTTTTAATTTTATGAGATGAAAGGAATTCTAGAGAACAGTGTCAGATGACAGATCTGTGGGGTACCCAGCATTCTACCTCCCTCCACAGCAGGGCACAGGAGGAACTCTCTTCAATAAAAGTGTAACAGAAAGAAGTGTTTTCACTAAAGAAAATGATGTCTGTGCTTATAATAAGAAACAGCTGAGAAAGAAGCAAAAGTGATATCATCATGACGATTGTTGATTTAAGGAGAAAAGCAACCTGAAAGAAAGACAAAATCCTGTCAGTAGTATCTAATTTCTGATCTTCATGGGAGCAAAGAATAAAATACTTCAGACAGAAACACAGAACTCCAGATACCTATGAATCAATCCAAGCAAACAGATGTGGTATTATTGCAGCATTTCAGTGGGTGTTTATAGTCAGACACACAGATTTATACACCAGATGATGATTGCATTTCTTTTGCTTTGAACTTCCCACTGTTCAAATCAGGACTTTTATTTGGATGATTTAAAGAGTAACTATTTTGAAATCCACTTACAAGAAAGCTAGAGAACTATTTGCTCAGGCCAGAGTATCTCTAAGTTGACAGCAATTGAGCAGAAGTTAATATCAAGAAAGATGACAGGGTAAAGCTTGCTAGGTGTCTTTTTATGATCTTCACTGCCCTTTCTTAACACAGAGCTGTATTGTAATGTGGTTATCAAACCCCACTATATGTACTTACTGCTATGCATTTTGATGGGGCTCACAGATTATTCTTGGCAATGGAAAGCAAGCTGAAATACTGTGTGTAACTGTCATTTTGACTCTTGTTTTATTATTGTTGTTATTCTATTTGTGAATTATATGTATATGTTCTGTTTATTTTTCAGAGAAGCAGACATGTCCTTTTCTCCCACACTTTTTACATAGATGCAAAAATTTTTACAATTACTGTAACAACTATGAAGCAATTTTAAATTGTACCATGGGAGAAATTTGTCCAGTAGCAATACGTGCAACAGTCTGTTGTATGGGTATAAAAGAGCTTTACAAAACATCTAAAATTTAGTTTTAGTTTTTTTTTAATTTGGAGAAATATTATTATTATGACATTGTTACAAGAATCAGTGCTCCTTTCTAAGTATCTTGGAATTATTAGTTTAACAGAATGGAGAAAAACTGACTAATAATTCATGAGCTAATATAATACAAATAAACTGATATTTTGTAACTTAAATCTTGTAATTCACTATAATTGTTGGAAAATATTTTCTTTAAATGTCATAAAGTAAATATTTATTCAAGTGTATGAAGGAAATAACAAAGCACAATATAGTGCATGAATGAATAAAACAGTTTATTTTATGGACATTGAAATTATAAAAGCAGGCTGTTGAAACATTGCATCACAGTTAACAAACTTTTCCAACTTAACTGTGCTATAATCTCCAGTCACAGGCAGGAATAAAATTAGATAGCAAAGTTAACTAAATTGTATCGCTATATATTGATAATTAAATTACAGAAGACATGAGCTTGAAACTTAAAGTTATGAAGTACATTCATATGCTTAGGGATTTCACAGACTTTCTTTCATCAATAAGGATGCTGCATATTACATCAATGCTGTAAAGTCTAGATTAGGGTTAAAATCCATGAAATGGCTTTTAGTCTAGAAAACAATGATTTTTGAAAAGATTATCTACAAGAAACATGTGAAAAACATCATGCTATATATCATACTATGATATCTATAATTTAAGCTAGAAATACAAAGAATTATTATGAGGTGACAACTCCCTCTTGTTATTTTAAATCAGTTATGATCTTATTGAATCTGTTCCAAGTAAGTTTAGAATTTGTATGTGTGTTTGAGTATGAATGGTCAAGTATTTTCTGTAATATTGTTTATTTTTTTTATATTTCCTCTAATTTAACTCATGTCACATATTTAAATGAATAGTCACATGCATATCCATAATTAAAAGTCTCAATCAGGTATTAACTGGTAATGAAAATTTCATACTCATTTAGGATATGGTGATAATCACTACAGTTAATATCTAAATATCCTTTTCCAGTGCAATCTGCAAGATATGGTAAAATTTTACTATCCAATGTAAAAAAAAAAGAAAAGAATAGAAAAAGGAAATACTATGTTTTAAATTAACTAAAATGCCAATGCGATGAAAAAAAA
>CABHPH010129126.1:0-28864 GCA_902168325.1 Peromyscus nudipes
ACACACACACACACACACACACACACTAAAATGTAATTTAAAAAATTCATGACTATAAGTGTATCTACTTATTTATGAGTTTTATCGTTTTTTTCTCTTATTTTTGACATTCATCATCTTGCTCCCAACACCTTCCTCATTGTCTTCGTGATTACTTCCTTGACTATTTCTTCACTGAAATGCTTTCATTCTGTGCTCACACCAGAACACTCCTTTTCTGATTTCCACACTGACACATCCTTGGACTGAGAAGATGACCTCCGAGTAGAAAGAGAAAGGACAGTTAGGAGGCGGCAGTGTGGCTGTCTGTGGGGAGGGCGGTCTGAGTGACGGCGCCAGCACACTGGTGTCCTGGAATAGATGCAAGTGAACTAGTTCACTAATGTCAGTCTTCTCAGCCCACAAGTGTGACAAGTGCACACTCTGCCACGCCCAGCACCTGCCAGGGCACATGGTGTGTGCACAATTAACCGAGGGAAAAAATGACCCTGGATTTAAAGCTAGAACCTTATGCACCACTACCTAAACTCACTGATCTTTTTAGCATCAATAGTAATAAGGAGGAGAATGTGGCCATCTTGTGGAATGGCATGCAGAGCATGGAGCTTGAGTCCTGGGTCTTGCACATGCAAGGTAAGCTCTCTACTTCAAGCTACAACCCTAGGCCTGCCGGGCCTTCTTAAATGAGCCACTTACTCCTACTGAACCACAAAACCAAGGCAATAATTCTCACCTTGTTGCTTAGTCCACAGATATAATATCAAGACAAACACCATAAGACAATTACACAACATGGTACACGGGTACACGCTATCATTAGTCAACTATCTAGAATTGCTGTCTGTCAGTAAATACCAATATGAAAGAAATAGTTGCAGATTCACAATGTATAAAAATTGTCTCACTAAAAACACAAAATGTGTTTCTGATAAATGTTATAAATGCTTTCAGAATTGAGTTGGTAGCTTTATACACAGTGTGTACCCTGTGAAGGTTTTGCAAGGGTGCTATAGAACATTCTCAAGGTTAAAAACATGCGATTTCCTGTTCTCTAGATTTTTAGTTTCCATTTTATTTTATTGACTCATTCATTTATTTTATTTATTTACTTATTTTTGAGACAGGGTCTTGTTTTTTAGTTCAGGCTGCCTTGGGATTCATGACAATCCTCCTGTCTCAGCCTCTCAAATGCTGGGGTTACAGGTATACGCCATCACTCCCAGCCTGGTTACCTTTTAAATGATCCTGTGCAGATTTCCTACCATTTATTCAATTTATATGTATTCCCCTTTCAATGTACATTGACTTATTTTTTAATAAAATATTCAAAAGAATAAACCAAGTTCCTGAAATTCTATTGCCAGCATGTGCACACACACACACACAACAAATATATACTCCACACACATGTACATATACACATACATGTACATACACACATATACCACCACTCCCTCACACACACACACAACCACATGCACACATACACCCCACACACAACCACAACCTCACATGTACATACACACACATACATTACACACATAGCCCCATATACATGTATATACACATATACACCACACATACATGTATAAAAACACAATACACCACAAGTACACATGTACACACACAACATGTACATACGTGCACACACACACCCCATGCACACCTCACACACATACACATACAAGTACACAGCACATGCACACACATGAAATTGTTTTTTTGAAAACGTGTTTTCTAATACTTGTATTTCCAAATTTCTAAACTCCCCTTTGACTCTTCTTAGTGGAGATGGTATTTGCTGTTTATAAACAGTATTTTCTTCCCTCTAACCCAGCGATGAGCGTCCTTTGAGTAAAGAAAGGCCCGTAGCACCCAGCTCACAACCATCCGTCGGAGACTCTCAAGGGTGCACACTCTGCACTGAAATACTCTTCCAGGTCCTGCTCACCCTCAGAAGGATCCAGAGTGACAAAGAGAGAACTCTCCAGAGACTGTGAACAGGCCCCAGCTGACCAGACAAAAACCAAATAAGTGAATTTCAAAGGAGCGAGGATGGGTAGACGGGTCTTCCCTGGTAAAACGGCATGCAGCCCAGTTTGCAGGTACTTCACATAGTTTATGAAATTCTTCTCAGGGAGAAATTTCACCAAGTACTCCGTCCTGGAGAAAAGCAGCTGCTGCCCCACTAACTTCGCATCTGCCCCCGAAGTCACTCTAGACTCCTCTGTGCCAGCAAGGGCCACGTGCTGCCAGCGGCTTCTTAAGAACCAAATGGATCATGTGTTCAGTTTTCATAGTTAAGAGTCAGTGAAAAACCTCACAAAGGCAGTACTGACTAATGCACTCAAAGGACATTGTTAGGAAATCTCATATTAAATGCTGCTCCCACACTGGAAGTCGGGGGATGTCCACACGCTGGACACCCTTACAGAGACTCCTCTTGTGGCTCTGATTCAGACCACCAGCCATGACCCCTGGAAGCCCAAGTCCCTAGATTCACATGCTGCAGAGGAGGCCCAAAGGGCAGGGCAGGTCTACGGAAAGCCTGCCTGCTGTCTGTTTTCATTTCTGCGTCTTTGACACAGCCAAAGACACAGGAGTATTTCCCTCTTGTCTTCACTTGGCTCTCCCTGGATGGCAGAGAGAAAGTGGAGAAGGGGTAGTTTGCTCTCAGCCTGGGGAGAGGCTGAGTTCTTCCCCCACCCACTTCCTGTGTTGTCTGCAGTCAGCCAGGACTACAGGCCTGTGGCGGTGAAGCCAGCACTTGGGATTCTTTTAATAAGGAGTTAGGGACCCATTGTGATGGTGCACACCTTTAATCCTAGCACTTGGGAGGCAGAAGCAGGCACATCTCTGTGAGTTCAAAGCTAGTGTAGTGTGTTTTAAATATCTATATAGTGAATTCCAGGACAGCCAGGGCTAGGTAGTGAGACCCTGTCTCAAAAAAAAAAAAAAAAATTCTCTTTTTTTTTTCCAGAATGCAAATGTGCCTGTAAATTATTTTTCAAAGGCAAACTCTGGAAGTCGGTAGCACATTGGCAAGCATTTGTGGACTCATTTGCACTCAGCCCAGTGACTTGGAGGCCATCTGAGGCGAGTCAGGGATCAACTGTTCCCCGTCAAGCCACTTCCTTCTTCCTCATGAGCTGGCACCAGCCAGAGGCCTGCACAAGGAACCTTGCCGAAAGGAGTAACATCCTAGCTTTGTTACCGGGAGCATCAGGACCTACTATTGATATCTTGTGGTCTTGCCTTATCAGTGTAAATCTCACGGCTTATGTGTTCAACATGGCCCACCTCACTTTTAAAATGCTCACATCTTCTGGAGAGAGACTGTCAATGTGGGAAGCGATTTCTCCCCACAGGTGTTAGGTGGTTGTTAATCATCTCAGGAAGCTCTCATCTTCGTATGCTAAATCCCAAACTTCAAATAAACAAAGCAAAATGTAGTGACCACAGCCCCATTTCATGCAAGTGTAAAATCACAGACACCAGCGGACTGGGAAGGAACCAGCAGCACCAGGGCCATTTGGTAACACCCTGCTGCAAGCCAAGATTATAAACCAGGGAACAAAATCGACTATAGCAATGCCACCACTTGATAATATCGTGATCCTGGTCTGGAGACGGTTCATTGCTTTTCTAATTCTAACTGATTTAAAGGAGAGCCATGAACCCAGAAGCCACAGGCCACTGCTGTTTGGAAAAACTGGGTCTCTCAGCTGACAGGAGCTTGTTTGTCCAACACATTGCTTCTGTTTTCCCTCACATGCATCCCTCTTGTCTACCAGCCAGGACTTCTGGCATGTTGTGGCCCTGTCAGTTTTCTGAGTTTTAGTCATTTTTCTTTCGCCTCCTTTAAAAGGGTATGGTGACCTGGTGGACAGCCTGCTTCTGGGCTGAGCTGGCCCTGACCTCACGGAGCCAGCGATTTCCATTCAGTGTGTGGCTTTGCAGTGTCGCAGCTCCATCGGACTGTACTCGTACCTGGGGCGTGACCTTCAGCTGAGAATCCCCCGGCAGCTTGCAACTTGTCTTTGGCAGAGCACTGCAAGCCTGCCAGCTGCCAGATGTCTTCATTTTTAGAACATCTTCAAACAGCTTTCTGGCACCGTTCCACGAGCAAAATGCACTAAGCTGTAGCTGTTGTTCCCATGCTGTGAGCCAAGGAGAAGGGGGTGAGGGGGCAGGTGTGGGCTTTGAGAAGAGGGGAAAATGACGGTGAACATGGAGGGTGACTACCCTTTGCAGGAAATATCTAAGTGAAAAATTGACTGTGGCCGATGATGGGAATGGTCACCAGAAATAACACAATAATTTGAACTATCATAGTTTTAAATTTTTAATGGACAAGTGAGTACATTTACCCAGACCAATGTGAGATTTTGATGTATGTATCCACTGTAGAAAGGTTTGGTCATGCTAAGTAGCACATCTATCCTATCAACAACTACGTGTGTGTGTGTGGTGAGGATGTGAGCAGTCTGTTCTCTGAGCAATTGTGAAAACATGTTATTAATGCGGTACAACAGGTTCTCTAAGTCCCACAGCTCACTGGACTCTGCTCCTGTCAGCCGCCTCACTTCCTCCCCCTCCGTCCCTGGCCTCGCTCACCACCTTTCCATACCGCGTAAAAGAGACACTAGACCGAGAAATACAGTTTCATGAATTCAAATAGACTGATGACACAGCTTCCTAAATATAACTTCCAGTTCCCAAGGTAATGAAGAATTTTTTTCTTAGTTTTTCAAGACAGAGTTTCTTTGTGTAGCTTTGCGCCTTTCCTGGATCTTGCCCTGTAGACCAGGCAGGCCTCGAACTCACAAAGATTCGCCTGCCTCTGCCTCCTGAGTGCTGGGATTAAAGGCGTGCGCCACCACCGCCCGGCCAGGAAGAATTTTTAAGTTAAGGAAATAGAGTAAAAAAAAAAAAAATCAAGAAACTTGATTAAAATTTTAAAAATTAAAAAAAATTAACCTTCAGCAAAACAAACTTCTCTTGCTATCAAAACGTGGGTTTTGAAGTGAGAATGTAAAGGAGGGGTCGCTAGCTGCTGGGAACCCTTCAATTTCTATCCTGTCCCAACCCTTCCTCAAAATGTTACTGAACAGTTAATATATGGTTCAAAGACAAACTTAGAGAATGAGATACTTTACATACACTTAGAATAATTTGTATTCTGAAAAATCCACGATGCCCAAATTCCTGTGGGAGTAACTGAGGCCCAGATAGCGCTATTAGCTCAGATGACAGAAGTTAGTTGGAATTAGAGAGAAAATGGTGATTTTGAATTTGTACCTGATGATGCTTAACATCAGACATGAAAACAGACATAAACAGTGGAGCCCTGGGAAAACTAGTGTACGGTCATCTAGGCTCCAGCCATACTAACTCCGGGAGAATTCTTTCAGTGAGGATAATGGAAAAGGGTCTGTCCCACAGGAGGTACGTGCTGGAATAAAATAGGTCAACAGAGCCAGGAGAAAGAAAACATGGGCCGGTGACTTAGGGTCTCTTTTCATAAAGCTCTGACCAAAGGGTGCTATCCACCTCACCTCCACACACACAGACGTGGGTCCAGGAGGGGAAGGCTACATTTGAGAACACAGAAATCAGAATGGTACCTATAAGAGGGAAGGGGAACTATGCTGGAGATGTAGCTATGGAGTCCAGAAAGAGAATAAAAACCACCTTATTTGTGTCTCCCATGAAATTCAAGGTTTTACAACCAGGAGTAGAGGCTCTCAGTTCAGAGGCCCGTGAGAAGAGAAAGGTTTTCAGTGTGAAAACACTGGCCTTGGATGCTTGCCATAAACAATTCATTTCCTTTCCTACTTCCTTGTCTACAGCCCTCGCTGGCGTCTCTATCCAACCCCATGCCCCACCCCCATGCCTCTTACTCTCCCAGTTCTGTGGGCTGTTTCAGCACTGCTATGCTCTCTCTCACACCCTCTTCGACCTTCACTGACATCTCCAATCCCTGTCCATTATCTAAGTTTGTTCTCCAACGCTATCATTGTCTCTACAGTTTCCTAATCTGTCCTACACCATCGGGAACAATCTCTTCATCACACCATTCCCGTGGCTGGCTTTGCCTTCTGTGTGTCGTGCTTGTCTGTTTCCTTGTGTAGACCGTGAATATTGTGTCTTTCTATTTCTTTGTTGGCTAGTCTTCAGCCCTTGGTCAGTCACTGTGATCTCCTGTCCCCTCTCTCTCTACAATGAATCACAGGCTTTTTCGTTTGCTGTGGCTGACCTCTGAGTAGGTTCTATTTGTTCTGTTTTATCGACTAATAGCAGAGGAAATTTTATAAAATTTATAAAATGTGACTTCTAAGTGACCAAAGCTGAATTTTCAAAGAAGTAAAGACCTCAAGTTAAACAACAATGGGGGCTGGGGTGGGATACAAAGATAATATTCTGGGTCTTCAGTGCTCTCGTTCATAACATATAATTAACAGTCACAGGACTATGCACAGACACATACAGCCAAGTCTCAGAAAATAGACCCCTGGGAGACTAGCCTGAGCCCCCTGAACTTGGTCAAACTGATGATTCAGAAGAGGCCTGGCATCATCAGGGACAAAACAAAAGACCTAGAAATGAAAGTGAAGCTGACTATTCAACACCTGAGCCCTGAGTCCTGGTGCTCTACAAAAAAGAAGCACTCTCAATACAACTGTAGCGGGAGAGCCACCATCAGGATACCTGAGCACGTTCCTGGGGATCTGGGGAGGAGACACCGGAAGTCACTTGTGGCATTTTAGCGGTGGAGTCCCAGGTGTGGTGGGACCACATCTTCACGAGTGGCTAGTGACTGATTCCCAGGTGAGCAGCTTCATTGATTTGGAATACACACAGCTGACTTGCACATTATTGGCTCAGGTTTCAGGTGCATTCTGAGCTCGGGGCATTGGCCATGTGATGCTTGGCACACAGACCTCGTCAGATAGTGAAAGGGAGTTGGTGCTTCCTCCACCTTGGCTGCTTGACCTGGTGCCCCTTCCTGGGTCTGTTTCTTCATCTGCAGAACAGAGACGATGACCAAACCTTCAAAGGACCGTGTCACATCACTGTGCTGTAACATGGCTTCAATGCTCTCCATCTGCATTACAGTTACCTGTTCCGCCTGCCATCACTCTCCTCATCATTCCTCCTGCTAGGCTACTTTCAAACTTTCTAATTAAAAACAAAGGTTTTAGGAAGGTCCTAATGATTATAGCAATTTCCTTTTCTGAGGAATGGTCTCAGGTTAAAATCATAGTAGTGAGCTGGGCCACAGTGGCGCACGCCTTTAAGCACAGTGCTCGGGAGGCAAAGGCAGGTGGATCTCTGTGAGTTCAAGGTTGACATGGTCTACAGAACGAGTTGTAGGACAGCCAGGGCTACACAGAGAAACCCTGTTTTTAGAAAAAAATTCTAGTGGCGAGATCGTTGGGCCATGATGTCACAGTTAGTCGGTCTTACAGTGGTCTGTGGCTTCACAATTTCCCTCCTACCACAAATACTCATTTTTAGGCACTCTTGAGCAGTGAGTATTTCCATGGAGACAGATACTTTCTGACCTCCCAGGAGGGAGGCTGCTACGGCATGAGCATGCCCTTTGTTTCTAGTTGGGGATGAATGGCCATTGTGTGTTCTGCAAACCTGTGAATACGTGCTTCCCCTTTGGAAAATGTAGCAGTGTGCACACTTCTTCTAAAGGTATTCTGCAGGACAGAATCTGAGCATGCCTATTCATTACATGTTAAGATATGTAAAATAGCCAGGCAGTGGTGGCACATGCCTTTAATCCCAGCACTCGGGAAGCAGAGGTAGGCAAATCTGTGAGTTCAAGGCCAGCCTGGGCTACAGAGTGAGTTCCAGGAAAGGAGCAAAGCTACACAGAGAAACCCTGTCTTGAAAAAAAAAAAAGATATGTAAAATAGATAAATATTCATTATGTTAATACACTTACACTTTACTTCATAGTATTACTTTTAAAAATATGTATTTACTCTGAATAAATGGATTTACAAAATTTAGCAATATCCAGTTTCCTCACAGCAAGACTTCTCTGACATGCAAGGGCAGGGGTGAGTGTCGTGTTGCCCAGGACTTGATGAGAGATGGTCTCATATTCTAAGCTAACAAGGTGACTGTGTGTGGCAGGAACCTTAGTTCACATTCCTCGAGGGAAGAAAGGGACTGGGGATGTTCATATCGACACAAGGGGACAGAAGGTCATAAAATATGGAGACCACCTTTCTCATTCCCCTGTGCCTCTCTGAAGATCATGTTGTTTCTCTAACAGTCAGGACCCACAGTGGGCAAATGGAATCTTTTTCTACCTCAAAGAACTGGATGAGGTTTTTACAAAACAGACGTGACAGATATGGTGGCTATGAGTTTAAGGATTGCAAAGTAAGACCCTATCTCAAAACAAAAACAGAAACAGGAAACCCAGGGCTGCTGGACTTCAGAGAATTGGTTCAGGAGATAGAAAATAAAATTCATGAAGTATGCCTTTTTTTTTTTAACGAATAGGAAATCCCAATCTGGCAATTTAAATATCACTTTAAGAAACACTGGTTCATAAAAACAGAACTGCGACAGTCTGTCTATAGGTTGGTAATAGAATGGACTACAGTAATTTACTATCAGTTTACATCTGCAAAGATGAGTCTGTATCATGTGGAGGGTGGTTTATACAAACCCAATACATAATTCTAAAAGAAAAGTTAAAGTATCCCAGGCCCATTAAGAATCATACTTAGCTGTGCCTCTATGTTTCACACTCATCATTCCTGATTTTGGGAGTTTTTAAATCCACTTAGTATTCATTTTTCTCTTCTATAAAATGAAATACACTTATTCCAAACAGCTGTGAGGATTATAAATAAGATAATTTATTAGAAGTTCTAATGATCTGTGTTCAAAGCATGTGTTTTGATATATAATATTTTCTGTGTGTATTTTAGTATTTACCCGAAATTCGAGTGAACAAATTCCATTGTCCAAATATACAGCCACCCCACAGTCACATGATTTGGTATTAATATACAGTATTACTTGTTAGACTAGTGATTGTTTATTTTTAATAGTATATTTTTATTATTTGAGAATTATGTCCTATGTATTTTTGCCATATTCACCCCTGCTGTTCTAACTCTGCCTGTACCTGTCCCACACCCGTCCATTCTCTCCCTTCCCAAGTTCATGTCCCCCTCTTCCTTCTTCCCTCCCTTCTCCCCTCCCTCCCTTCCTTTCTAACTCATTGCTGCTAATTTGTGCTGCCCATGTACTCAGGGATGTGAGGCCACCCACTGGGGCGTGGCCAGCCTATCAGGGATCACATGCTTAAAGCAAACAGATTCTCCCTTCCCCAAAGGTCATCAGCTGTCACTAGGTCCTCAGCTAGGAGTGGGGGCTCATACATCCCCTGTCCATCTATGCTGGAATGTTGTTTGGCTTGATGTTGTGTGGCTCTTATGTGCACACAGCTGATACAAACACATACACATAATTAAAAATAAATCTTAAAATCCATTTCCTGTTCTTTAAAATATTAACAAAATCTAACAAGTGACTTGGGACTAAGCTAACTTGTAGAGTAGAATACAGTTGTAATATCAAGTGTTTCATCTGTTGTTTCCCTAAACTAAAAAAACTTACTGTGGCATTTAGATACTTAGAATGCATGAGATACTTTCCATCCGTCAAGCCAGTTTCTGTCACAATAACTCGAAGGGAGGAAGCTACATTCAGTGTGGTTGAATTACATCTGAAACAGTGTGGGAGAGGTTGATTGGAATTTGCACTATTCCAGGAAAAATTCAAAGCAAAAGATCCAAAGGAGACAAGATTAAACAATTCAAATAACTGGAATTAACTGTTGAATTCGGTATTACAGAGCAGGGAATGTTCATCCCGTCCTTCTGGTTAGGGTACCTTAAAGGGAATCTAACCTCCCAAATGTTGAGCCATTAACATACGTATTTGCTTCAACATCCACACTTGCCTTTCAAGCAACTACTGCTTTGAAGTAGCTTGCATCTTGGCCATAAGCCAGCAGGACCTTCCAGAACAAAAGGAAGCACATGAGTGGTTCTCAGCCCTTTGCACAGGGGGATTACCTACAGGAGCTTGAAAAACCATAGATGCCTGTAACACAGCCCCAGAAACAGAACATCAGTGGTACTGTCTGATGCCCAAGGAACAGAGAAACTGTCCTCCATTCTTCCCTGAAGGTCAACAGATGTAATAGGCTGAATGTTCATACCTTAATTTCTGAGTCTGTGAATGTTACCTGCCAGGGCAGAGGGACTTTGCAGAAGTGATCAATTCGGGTTCTCGAGATGGGGAAATCCATCCCGGGCTGTCCACCTGGTCTGGTGAATCACATGGGCCTTACGAAAGATGAGCGGCAAGGGCAGCTGAGTGTGAGGTTTGAATGTGGACTGTCCTTCACAGTCTGGTGTTTGCACACTCGTTCTCCGACTGGTGCTGCTGTTTGGAGACACTGTGGAGTCTTGAAGAATTCCTGACTGGAAGAAGTGGGTCACCGAGGGCAGCCTTGATTTCTGGCCTGAGGATTGGGCATGTAGCGCCATGCTTCCTTCCTTCACCGTGCTTTTCCTGCCCTGATGGACGACACCCTTAAACCTTGAGCCTCCTTCTCTAAGTGGCTTCTTGTCAGGTACTTGGGTACGGCAATGAGAAAAGCACCCACCGTCCCGTCCTGGCTAGTATTTTGTCAATGACACGAGCTGACATTATCTGGGAAGAATAAACTCATTCGAGAAGTGCCTCCCTTACACTGGCATTTAGACAAGTCTGGAGGGCATTTTCATTGATGACTGATGTGGGAGAACCCAGGCCATTGTGGGAAGTACCTCCCTAGGCAGGTGGTCCTGGGCGCTGTGAGAAAGCAGGCTGAGCAAGCCATGAGGAGCAAGCCAGTGAACAACACTCCTCCATGGCCTCTGCATCAGCTCCTGCTCTAGGCTCCTGCTTTGGCTTCTGCTCCAAGTTCCCCCAATGATGGAAGATAACACAGAAGTGTCATAATTTACTCTAATAATATGAGCAATAATTCCTTTCCTCCACAAGTTGCTTTTGGCCATGGTCTTCATCACAGCAGTGGAAAACAAACTAAGACACATACTAAGGGATGGAAAAGAATTTGAAGATGCTGTTTGTTGATTTTGAAATTAGAGGAAAGAACCATGAATTGAAGGGTGCATGCCGCCCTGGGGGCTGGAAAGATGAAGGGAGATATGCCCAGAGGGAAAGCAGCCCTGAAACCTTTTCAGACATCTCTGATTCTGAACTTTAAGACAATAAATTTGTGATGGTTTCTTAAGTTTGTTTTGCTATTTTTGATACAGGTCTCACTCTGTTCCCCAGGCTGATCTCCAATCTCTGCTTTCCAGACCCTCTTATCTCAGCCTCTTCAGACCACAGGTGTCCATCACTGTGGCTTAATTTGTGTTGTTCTGTGCTACTAAAACTGTGGGAGTTTATTGTAGTAGTAACAGGAAAACAGTTTAGAGAAGGGTAGAATTTGTCTGCAAGTAAATTGCAATGGTCTGATGGGGTCTATGCTACTTAACATCCAAACATCAGAAAACTAAGCAAGGAAAGTCAAGATTAGGGGTCTGGGAAGACGGCTTGGTTGGTAAATGTAGACATGAGGACTAGAGTTTGATCTGAACCCATGTTCAAAAAGACAGGCACTATGATATGTTCTTGTAATCCCAGCGCTGGGGAGGCAGGGACTGGTAGGCAGTTTGGTCCCCTGGCCAGCAGCCCAGCAAGTTGCAGTTCTCAGTGACTGTCTCAGCAACCACAAAACCCAACAAAAGAAAGGGAGACAGACCCCAAGGAATAGTACCGAGGTTGACCTCTGGCCTTCATGTGCACATCTCCATCTTGAGACCCTGAACTCCTCACCTTTGCCAAGTCCCTTTACCACCACAGGTAATCTTCGTAAAGTTAAACACCTGCACACGCATGCACACCCACACAAGCAACATACACACACCCTAGCAAAAACCAATGAGAAAGACAAATGGAGATAAAATTGTAGTGATCCACATTCTCTTGAGTCTTAAATGCACTTATTAAACATTCTCTAATACTCATTTTTCATATGCAATGGCAGTTTTGTTGTATGAAATCTTCTTAAATATAAACTGTCACCTGTTATCACTGCCAGACCAAACCTCAGATGACAGAGAATAAAGAGAGATCAAGCCAAATGTGTCTGAAAAGCTACCCTCCATGGGGGACGGATTAGCTTTTCATGTCTGCAGGTCTCAGCTCGGCCAGGTGACTTCAAAGTTTTTATTTGGTGGGTTTTTAAGGATACAAACATGTGCTATTGTGAAGATTTCCTTTTGAAGACTGAGTATTCCGTACATAGAGTCTATGCTGCCCTGTTACCCACTTCCGATGAACAAAAGGACGGTCACCACATCACAAGCACCTGCCATATTTTGATCTTCTGAGCCTTGACTGGACTGTGCTCTGACCATCTCTGGTTCAGCTCGGAGGAGTTTGCAAACCCAGATTCTAACACAGGTAACTTTTGAGCAAAGTTCTCATGTGTTTTTTTAATACTTATTTTTAACTCGTGTGTGTGTGTGTGTGTGTGTGTGTGTGTGTGTGTGTGTGTGTGTGTAAGAATATGCACAAGTAGAGATGTCCTAAGGGACATCAGATGCCTGGAGCTGATGTCACAGGTGGTTGTGAGACACCTGCTGTGGGTGCTGGGAACTGAACTCAGGAAGAGTAGCCAGTGCAGTTGACTGTGAGCCCTGCTCTTCAGCCTCTGAGCTTGCTTACCCTTAAACAAAGCTTTTGCTTCAACATGGTAATTCTTGTTCAACTCTCCTTGGAGTTAATTTAGAACTTCTAAGTGGAAAACACCTTGGGAACTGGTCCAATTACAAGATTTGCTCAATAAATATATCTTGCTTTTCTTTATGTAGACTATAAATAAAAGCATGGAGAGGGATATTTGTATTAGAAACCAAATTAAGTTATTCATAATTTGAAACCTTGGACAACTTCTTTAGCTTCCTAGAGTTTTATTCAGTTCAAAAGTATATGCAAAGAACTGGAGAGCTGGCTCAGCAGTTAAGAGCACTTGCTGCTCTTGCAGAGGACCCAGGTTGGGTTCTGAGCACATAGGTGTCTGTAACTCTACATCCAGGGGCTCTGACGCCCTCTACTGGCCAGACACATACATGGTGCACATGTAGACATGCAGGAAAACACTCATTCAAAGAAATTAAAAACAAACCCTTACCCGAACAAAAAAATGTATATGCAAGAAGATAAATATGTTCTATAATCCTTGCAGCCTGGAGATTTTCTAATGGGGGGGGGGCGCATTAGTGACATCACTATGAGAGATTCAGCAGTTCCCAGGCAAGCCAACTTCCCTGAATGACTCAGCATAGAGACCAGTCCGACCAGAGCAGTCTCCTGAGGGCCCTAGAAAGTGCCTCTCCACTCTCCACCTTAAGGGTGATGAACACACTGCTTACCCAAGTAATCTCCCCACAGAGATTTTTCCTTTGTCGCGTTCAGAGACTGGAAGGATGAAAGAAACCTTATTACCTCCTCATGTCCCTGAACTACACCTCCAAATGAAATTGGGGGTAAATCAACAAGGAGGAGTCAGACATGGTGTTGGGAACACAGCCGGCTGGTGCTCAAGGGCTGAAAAGAATAAAGTGATGCTAGGATGCGTGGCAGTGGCAACTTTTGGCCTACTCTCACTTTGAGGGCACATCCCCACCTACATAGGAACAAGGGAAAAACACCCCCGACCCGACCCATATGGTTTTCTCTAAGTCCATTCTTACCTTGGTGCCACATTCTGTGACAAAAACCTTAGTGCTGGGATGCTGCAGCTCCAATCTCTGATCTAGACAAACAGTTTGGACAAAAATGAGCTTGGGCTCATGAATCTTTTTACCCTCCCCCCAACACACACACCTGGAAATCTCTGGTTCTGATGGGAGTGGCAGGAACAGTCATGCTTTGCATGGTAACTCATTTTCATTTGCTTCTGCAGAAAGAATACCCGAGAGAAATTTCACAGCCTGATGAATTTTCTGTTTTCTGATTGTCAAGTGGTATAGTTTCTTTCCAGGTGACTGTTTTCCTCCCTTCCTCTGACACAGAGATCTAGTTACACCAGAGTTTTGGGTTCCTGTATTGCATTTTTATATCAAGCCAAGTCCAAAAGATTATTCCCACCATTAATCGTTGCAGCTAAAAAAAAAAAAAAATGAACGCCCAGAGGTAGGCATTTGTACAGGGAAGCTTTTGCACAGCGCCTCAATGAAGATGCTCAATTGCATGTAACTCCTGTACAATCCACTAATAGAGAAGCGGGATTACTGAAGGATTGCATCATCGTCACCGGGCCTGCAGAGTCGCTCCAGCTCTGGGCGTCTGCTGCCAAAATGCAGTTCTCATTTCCAACAAACAACGTCTATCTGAGAGACAGCACAGAGCCCCTTCAGAACTGGGAAGTCCTGTGCATAATAATGAATCCTAGCTCTTCTTTTGCCAAAGAGCCTCACCACTTTCAATGTCATAGGTCAGCTCAGTGACTCAGAGGGGGCCTGATCCTTATCTAAGCTTCTGCAGCAACATTAGAATGTGCTGTAGTCTTATTAAAGAAATGTTTGTCCCGCCATCAGTGAGCTGAAAAGAAAGCAGCTCAATGTACGTTTGCAAATTACAGCAATAAACTGCTTGAATTAACTGCTTTATTACAAATATTTAATTATTCTGAGGGTTAAATATCCAACATTTTAGAAAGACAAAAATTAGCGGCCAACTCGGTAACCTAGTTCATTTAAAACCTCTCACAGTGGTGTGTATTTATGTTTTCACTTTTCAACAGTCCCAACTTCCAGTTGTCTTTCTTGTGAATTTAGCTAGTTCCCTTCCATTTTGAATTAAACAGAAAAACTCATACAGCCATCACTCTTGAGGTAAGTTGTCAAGAAAATCAAATCTGTAACTCACAAGCAACACAAAAGACAGACTGTTTGCTTGTCTGGGAGCGTGAACAGGCTCCCAAGCCACATCAGGTCATCAAGTGCAACCTACTCTAAGAGCCAGATAAAATAACGACCATTATTCCGAAAAAGTTGCTATTTAAATATCGTTCAAAGTATATGCGCTTTTATAAAAAGGGCCAGGAATTAAAACTCTGCATTAAAAAGAAAATTTGACAAATGCATACTGAACAAAAATCAAGTGTTCTCAGAGAGAAGTTTTTATCCTCCCCACAAGAATTCTGTTCATCAATTCAAATGTGTTTTCCATTTATTAAATCATACGCAGCAGATGGAAATTATTTTTTAAATTGATCTCTTTTTTTCCTGAGTTATACTCTTAAAAAAGTAAGAAAGTCGGGAACCTTTTGCCATAAAGCAAAGAAAAACATTACAATAACAGAAATGGGTCAGGAGGCATCTCCGGAGAGGGCGTATCAAAGCGCTGGTAGCGCCCTTTCCACTCGCTCTGCAGATCTGCTCATCTACATCACCAAGTTGACTGCTCAGGGCCAGAAAAGCTGCCATGTAGGTCCCGACTCTTCATTGAAGCTCTTAAATGCGCGTTCGGAAACTACAAAGTGCTGAATATATTTTCAGCCTTTTTATGCTACGATTTACAACTCATGACCTTAGGCAGTGTCATGAACGTAAAACAAAATGATGAGACCACCCTGCTTCAGAGCCGAATAAAGGTATAGAATCAAACTTCATTATCATTCAAATCTCATGAGAGAGGAACAACAAAAAAATCCATAGTATCACAGATAATTCTATTTTGCAGTTTTACTTTATAAAAATGCCCCTCTTCACTTGTATTTTGCTATTAACCAGCTCAGAGCAAGTAGACAATTATCTAAGCTTAATGCTGAAGTAATAACGTACTGCAAACATTAAAAACCCTCGAGACATGTCAGCTGGGGCCTGTGAGGATAAAGCAGTGACCGGTTGCTGCTTAGGCTGCCCACCCCGACGTTCAGTAAAATCATAGTTTTTGCTCCATTCAGAGCCCGACACTGGGAGACCCTGACATTGGGATGACTCTGCTGGCGGTGTGCCTCCTGATACCACAAGAGCTGTCCCTACACTCTCTGTCCCATGAAAGGAGTCCTTTCTACTTTTCTTTGATACTTGGCACACTGCCCCTTTCACAGACCCAACGAACCGTCATCTTGGATGTAACAAATTAGTACATTCTCAGAATAATAATAAGTGCGGGCATGAAAACACCGTTGTTTTTACTTGGAAATGAAGTAACTCATTTTAGTTGAGTGACTTTCTCAGTATAGCACCCCAGGCCAAAAAGAAAAAAAAAATCTGTTCTGAAAAGAATGGTCAATTTCAAGAGAGATATGACACATGCTTTACTGTAAAAATCTGAGAAAGTCAAATTAATCAGAGGGGAAAAAAGAGCTTTCACTGTAGAATAATTAAAAAGAAAATCAGGGACTCAAAGGAAATCCACAAATACCTAAGTGATGTGTCATTAGAGAAATAAGATGGGAGATGAGTCACTGTGGAACTCAGTTTTGATACCAGGTTAAGATGTATCATGTGATTTTTTTTTTCTACTTGTAATTGCACAAAAAAAAATATTTAACTAGGAGTTAAGAAAAGATCCGGTATAATAGAAAACTAATTGAATGTAGAGAGTGTTAAAACACTAGAGAGTAACATGAGCATGTTTTCATATGTTAATGATCATGTCAAAATGTACTTTCAGCTCTCAGAAACATTTCTTTCACCACTGTGGGAGCTTTTCTAGCCTTGGGATTTCTCTTTTTACTGTGCTAAGTAAGAGACAGTTAGCACTTACACATTTGCATGTAGGACAGATCTATCTCAAAGGTGACCCACAAATACACAGGAAACACCTTCGCTCTCTCCCTACCTGCCAACGTCGAGAAGCCTGGGAAAATGACCAGGAGAACACTGTTATTGGATCTCTACTGTGGCTTCAGTTAAGGCTGAACTGGGCTCTGAATAGCAAAGGTACCTTTAAAGCAGACAGTACGCTGAAACTGGATGAACTGCCCAGAAGTCTGAAATAGTAAACTGGATAAACACGTATTTTCATTGTTCCAGCTATGATCCAATACGGCTATCAGCTGAAGATAACCTAGAAATCAAACTGCCAGTCATCCCTTCTCCCTCACTGTAGTTCCTGCCTCCTGAAACAAACTGTAATGTTTTAGTAAAACACACTATAAATTTATTAAAGCTTCTGGTTCAGAGGAGTTAAAAATATCTCATTATAAATGGAGACGGTCCTAAAAGGGCAGCCAAGCATGACTAAAAAGATCACTCTTTTACACAAAAAAATAGCCTTCTTATTTTACCCTTTGTTGAAAAGACATTTGGCCAGCCACAGGGGAAAGACATAATCTACTTTTATATTCAAATAATTTATTTGAAAACTCCATGGCTACAATGACCCTAAATAATTCTGGGTTGAATATACATATTACATGGGTTTATGTGGCCTTAGCCACTGACTTGTTTTAATGTGTTACCAATGATTTCAGCAATTATTTTTAAAGGAGAAAGATGCATTCTAATACTTAGATTTAAACAAATTGCCAGTAAATAAAATTATAATGAAACTGGAGTACACAGAAAAAGTGCTGTTTATTTTTGCGAATAATCATATGCATGAAGTCCAGTTTTGAGTACTGCTGCTCTGTTCACACAGCACTCATCAGTCCGATCTAATACACATTCCAACACACAGTCTACCTGATGACAACGTGTCAGAAACTGTGCCATCACTATTTGGCTCTTATGAGGACAAACACAGTTGTTGAATACATACGGCTCTACAAAGCCGCTCTGCAGACCCGTTCTGTTCAGTTCTGGGCGTTTTGTCTCACCTTCTTGAGGATAAGGCTGGTAATATGGGCTCTAGGCAATGGAGAACTTCACTTTGAAATACCCCTGCCGTCCCACCCCTGCCTCAGGAGCCAAAGAAGACGCCAGCAGTAAGCGATGTTTGCCCATTTACTTTAAGACAATGCTCCTTTCATTCAGCTGCCCAGTGTTCACGGTTACATAACAGCAGAGAGCAGCAATCATCAGAGGGCAGAAGCTTAAGGCAGGGAGAGTATTCCTGAGAACTCAGCCCTCCTTATTTAGGGTTTGAAAAACCGACAATTATCAAGCAGCCGCATGAAGCATTTAAGAAACTGTTTCCACGTTCTTAATTTCTTTTGTGTTTACACATCATAACCGAGCCCTAAAATCAACCACTTGAGAGTCTAGAAAGTTTTCTATGATTTTGCTTATGCTTTTCTCCTGACTTCCCACGGTCCGCATGAGCTATCCTCTGATAGAGAAAAGCAAAATGAAATGCCGACTTGGGTATTCTGGGCGCCTCCCCAGACTCTGCCCCTCTTCCAGCCAAGCAGAGAGAGTATCTGGGCTAACCACACATTTCAGGACAAAGGAACTAATTCATGGGGGAGGGGAGACCACACACCATTTATAAGGTTTGTTCAGTTTACAAGAAAACCATTGTCAATGCTTTGTTGATTCATTATGAATGACCCTCGTGACAAATAACAAGTGGCCACCTCCTGGCTCAACTCCCCAGCATCCTTCCCCTGCAGGAGCAGCCGGCCTGTACTGGGCTAATTACTATTTAAGGAAACTGGGATGGTGGGGACAAGAGATGGCTCTGATCACAGATGTAGCCATCAGCTTGAAGATTTGATGGAACTGCGGTTCTGGTCCACGGAATACCATGCACAATAGGGTAGTGCTTGCCTTTACTGAACGTGACTCTGCTGTGAAGAACCAAATTCCAGTAGAGGGAGTGAAAAAGCCAGGAAAGCACCACAGAGGCCTCCACTGGCTCTATGCAGGGGCCACCGCCGGGACATTTTAGTCACTACAAAATCTTCTTGTCTCCCCATCTACAAAAATGGAACTAAAGTATTTTTTTAAAGGAAAATCACCTTAAAATCCTTTGTTGGAAAAATGTTATACAGTGCACAAGCATTATCTTCTTCATCCATTGAACCTTTGTACTTTTTTTCTCTGTCCTGAGGGAAATAATAAATTGACATATTTTCTATCATCAGAGATCCTTTTAAGACCACAATGTGATTGCACTCCATGCACCTCACACTTATCCCCATTAAAAACACACAAAGGGGCAAAAGCAGAGATAGGACTGGGGGATACAAAGGGCACATGGGATCTGCTGTCGCCCAACACGGGTGCTCCCATCTCACCTGGCCGGCTCCAAGGAAGGACCACACAGAGCAGCGACAAGCAGGCTCTAGATAATTTTCAGCTGAAACTGTGCTCTGTGGGGGAAAGCACACCAATTGCATTTCCTGTGGTGGTTTGATTGAAGATCAGCTCTGTCCCCAACTGCTCCAGCACCCTCGGCAGCAGCAACTGTATCTTTTTAAGTGATTGGTTGAGTTGGAAACACAGGAAGGAAATCTGTTATTGGGATACCTATGTAGCAGCGTTATAGGTTTCTTCTTCCTCCTCTTCCTCTTCTTCTGTAAACCTAGACCTCCATGAAAGTGTTCTCTGTGGGACAAAGGCAGAAAGAACCCTTTCACTTGCTTCTTCAGCTCCATCAGTTGTGAAATCCCAAGTGGTTTTCAAAAGAGCGTAAGACAATAATATGCCAAGGTGCCGGAGAGACTGACGTTCTTGGAGATCACTGATGGAATGTTCTCCATAGAGCACTGTGGATGACAGTGGTGTAGTTTCTACCCAAGCCTTGGCAATGGGAATTTATCTTATGACTCAACATGTGGGAGTCATGGTCAGAGCTGGTGGGAAGCACTGCCGATGGCCATCACCAGGAGCAAAAACACAGAGCATTGTAAGGAAAGAGGAAGTGATCAAACGATCCCAGAGCAACATGCTAAGAGGGGAAATAAGGACTGTGAGCTGAGACTGTGTCTGGCAGGCAGGGCCCATGCCTCCATGGACCCCACAGATGTCCTTAGAAGTCAGCTGTTGTTTATCTCAAGTGCGTAAAGTTCTGAAATAAAGTGGCAGTGACTGAGGAGAAATGAGAGCGTAAGAATAGATTTGAGACTACCAAAACTGAAGTTAAGTGATATAAAGAACTCAACAGAAATTTCACCCAAACACGAGAAACTCTTCGCAGTGAATGGGAGTGAGCTTTCATATCCCACTCCCTCAGCTTTTCATCTGCCTGTCAGATTGTCTGTGAGGACGCATTTATTCAAAAATCTCACAGCCAAACAAATGCTACATCAAACTTAGGATTGTTTGTAGTTGTAGATCTCTTTGGACATCTGGTATAGGGAAGGGGAGGACTCGGGTAGATAATACTGAGGCTGACCAAAAGGGAGAAATGAGGAGGCCATGAGAGGGAGTACCCTCTTCTTCATATTCAAAGCACTCCTGGTTCATGGAAGAAGACTCTGCACTAGGATGAGTTCCCTTATAACCAACACTTCTTTGTTATTGCTGCTTTTATTATTGAATCCTTGCCATAAACCAAGCAGTCAGTCACGTTTTATAAGACGGCTGTTGCTTAATCCTCATCATAATTCTCCTCTCTAAACACCATAGTATAGTAGCCTCCACATTGTGGGTGGAGAAAGGGGAACCTTGAAGAACTACTAAAGCAGCCTGAATCAGCCCACACTAAGGGGTGGAGGCAGAACTACCCGCCACTCTGGTAGTCTGCTTCCTGCCTGGGAATAGGAGAGTCCTAGTGCCATTCGCTTTAACCATCCATCTACAGGACTACTGTAAACACAATAACATTTTTGTATAATAAGTCAAATTTTATAAATAGATTTAAATACTTCCTCACTAAAGTAAGTTTTATTATTTCCAATTTAGCAGAAATGTCTTTTTTTTTTGTTTTTGTTTTTTTGGTTTTTTTCGAGACAGGGTTTCTCTGTGTAGCTTTATACCTTTCCTGGAACTCACTCTGTAGCCTAGGCGGGCCTTGAACTCACAGAGATCCGCCTGCCTCTGCTTCCTGAGTGCTGGGATTAAAGGTGTGCACCACCACCACCACCACCACCACCACCACCACCACCACCACCCGACTCAGAAATGTCTTGAGAAGGAACAATTCTTTGCATATTTATCAGTCTATGTTAATAATAACAACATTGTGTTTCATTATGACATTTTCTCACATGTACACATCATATTTTGAGGTGTATCACTAGCTTTCTCCTTCTGCGTCACTAAAACTTGGCTTGGCTCCCTGTATTTCTCTTTTGCATCCATACCCATCCTCTAGACTCTGGGAACCAGTCCGTGACTCTCTATTTCTGTGAATTCACTTTTCTTAGATACAGCACACAAATTAGGTCATACAATACACATCTTTCCATGCCTGGTTTCTAGAGCTCAGCTCAGTATGTTAAGGAGACAGCCACATGTTCACGTTCAAAGCAGTGCTCTTCTTAAAATCCTAGATCGCAGAGAGTTACCCTCAGATGAACGAATAAGAAAGGCATGGTACAAGATACAACAGTGTCATGGGAAGAGGTAACCCTCGCGTCACTGAGACAACAAACGGACCTGCAGGATGTCATGTTCAGTGAGAAGCCAGGCCCTTGCTAGTCTCCAATGAGACTTTAGTGACACACAGATCTGCAAGTTTCTTTCTGTGTGGGCCCATACTTTCCTCTGCTCACCTTGGTGGCCTTGCCAAGCTCATCACTTCATCAAACCCCACTGGTCAATGTTGAGACAATAACTTTGCTTCTATGTTGCTCAACTTCTACATGTATCAAATTAACATGCTGCTTTCCACTGATATTGCTTGAGTCTCAATGAATTCATGCTTAGAAAGGCTTAAAATAAGGCTTTCCACTTAAGTATACACAATAGATGTTTGCTGTTTAATCTTAGAATAACTGTATATCTATGTTATATAAAATCTGCATTGCTTGCTTGACAACTTATAAATAATTCAATTTGGACTTTAGAACTTGCAACTTGAAGATTCCTGCCTGAGTTCATTTTGGAGTTCATATTTGGTCCATCAGCCTGCATCTGAACTCATGCTCACCTAAGTGTGCTCTGGTGAGCTTGTGAAGAATGCTGATCCCCAACCCAGATCAACTGACCCAGAATCCCAAAGGCAGATCCCAGGAAATGCATTCTAAGCAGCTCCACATTCATCACTAAGTACAATAAAGTTTGGTGACTACTCATTACAGCCTAAAGCTCAGGTCCACCGATGAGAGCAAGGCCATAGAAGGTTAAGCAATTCTCTGTAGATGACAGTGGGGGAAAGCCCATCTAGTTTGTGGAATGAAAGAATTGCCAATTTGCACATCTCACATCACCAGCGAAACACAAACAATTTCAAGGAAGCTTCAGTGACACTGTGGTCCCAGCTTTTGTGTTAGAATAAAAGAAGAGTGTGATCTCAGATCAGGCTTCAAATGTGATTCCAGGTCTGTTGGCAGGAAGATTGATCAAAGTTTGACCTAATTGTGGTCTCTCATTGATGGGCAAAATGTGAATCCCAATGAAGAATCGATCTGTCCCTGAACAGAGAGCCACTCTCTGTACACAGCCAGCCCTGCAGGACAGAGCGCCTTGGTCCTGAGGAAGACGTGTCTATTTCGTCTTGTCCATTCAATTTGACATTTGTCTTCTGGCAGAAGATCCATTATTGAGACAAGGGACAAAGATGCTGTCTTCTTTCTTTGGAACAACATGTAGAAATTTTGTTTTATCTTATTTTAGGGGTGAGCGGATATAAGGGCTGGGGAAAGACTTCCTGTATAATTACTTCTGAGATAGATGGTTCCAGTTGAGGAAAAGCCACACAAGAAAATGAAGTCCCTTCTTAATAACCAGGCTATTTATGTTACTAAAGGACTATTTCTGTTTTTTAACAATGAACATAGTTGATTCTGAAGTCTCTCACACACACACACAGTTGCACTAGACTGCCACACCCACTGATCTGGGGAACAGAGGTCTATTTTAAATAAACAACATTAAGAGCTTTAGAAAAGATGATACCATATTTATGGATGAAAGACATGATATATTTCTTTAATGAAAAAACAATCAAGACATTTATCTACAGTTGTTACTCAAACAAATGCAAAATTTTCATGTCTACAGGAAGTTTACACTATTTTTACTTTTGCTTACAAAAGTAGTTAAGAAAAAAGTTAATTACTGGAGTTCATGAAGTGAACATGGACCCAGCCTCTCAGGAGGGCTGTCCTGTACCCTGACTGGGATTGCCATGGTGTGCCAGCAGGATGATACTTTCAAGGGGATGGCATCCACACATGAGTAGTTTGGTACTCTTCCTTTAGAAAACCCAAACTAATACACCTCTTCACGGGCGTGTTACTCTGGCTGTGAGCTAATAGACATGGTTTCATCATTCTAGGACAAATGTGCCACGTGGGAATACAGCAGTTTGTGGAGATTAACTTTCCTTTTCAGTCACTGTCCTAATCAGCTGTGTTCTCCTCCCTCCCTCCCTCCCTCCCCCTTTCCTTCCTTCCTCCTTCCTCTTTCTTGATTTCCCTTTTGGAAGGTGGGTAGTGTCTCACTGTGTAGCCCAGGCTGGCTTCAAACTTACCATCCCCCTGCTTCAGCTTCCAGAGTGCTTGGGTTTCAGGTGTGTACTACCACACTTAGCAATTTGACCAGCTCTTATATCCCCAAGGGACATAAAGAAGAAAGATTGTCAAAATCAGCATCCTTAGTTTTACTTTAGCATCAGATTCCGCTTGCTGTCAGGGCAATTTGATCAACCTGGTAAAAGTCCAGTGGTCTTTGTTGGTATTTGCTGATGCCCAAATCATGTCCATGGTGGTATGCTAAATGCCAATAAGCAGATATGTTGGTGAACACCATGGATTTCATAGAGTGATTGCCAAACAATCCCAGACAATCCATTTAATTTTTGGTCACAACATTACCACATGACATATGGGCATATATTAGGAGTATTTAATGCTTCACTTCATGGACACACACTTAATTTGAAAACCTTAGATAAAATATGCAGCAAAATGAAGAGAAAGAAGTGCTTTCTTGGATACTTAATGACGAGACAGGGGATGTTCATGATAAGCAAAAATTAAAAATGACTTTCCAGTCCTTTGAAATGCTATCTAATGTATAATGTGTTAGAGAGGCTCGGCTCTGTTTAAAAAGTCATCAGAACCTGAATTATAAATAAAAAATTTAGAAATAATTTAATTTACTTTCAATAATAAATAATCTTTGAAGGAAAAAAAAACCTTACAGCAATTTATTTTTTTATGAAAGGGGGTATTTGTAGTTACTTTATCATCCACCTTTTTTCAGTAAAAGGGGAATTAAACTATTACAGGACACCTTGTTAAGTAATTATACAGCAGCATCACGGTGCAATTAAATAGCCATCAGTCCCCGCAGCTGAGAAATTCCAGGTAATTATTCAAAGATAATTTAATAGGAGAATTACTGTATTCAAGCAAGGATTAGCGAGTAATCTACCTCAATTAAAGCATCCAATTAATTTCAGAGCCTCGATAACAGTTGCCTTTGGCAAAATGATCCTTTCCTTCATTTGATCCTGCATAGGCAATATTCCTTAAACATTGTGTAAAATTAATTTACTTCTTCTAAAAGTACAGTCTATTAATAGCAGTCTCCTGAGAAATTAAACAGATGCAAGTGTAACACCAACGCCTTCCCTTCTGCTCGCTTGCGCCATTTCCCCAGTCTTCCGTGCAGAAACAAAACACTGCCCGTTTGGACCTGCCAGTCCCTGCTGCATCTCCAACGGCAGGAAAGCCCTGCTAGTGATGCGGAGTTCCTAACGGTGATTTTTGTTCCAGACGGATTAACTTAGTGGACAGATCATCTGTGGGAACTGTGTCCCTGGGAATCTGATGCTAAGGGGGTGAGGCTGGGCAAGTATGGAGACTTTCGTGGCTGGGGGTTCCTCTGTGGAGTTTCTTCCAGACTGCCAGAGAAAAACCTCTGCTTTGGGAACACAGAGAAGAGAGGTTTTGGTGCCCTGAGAGGCTGCTACCCTTTGGGACCTTTCACAGTTTCAAACGGTCTTTTACTAGCAGACTTTCGGGATGTGACAGCTCATCATTCACAGTTTCTCCGGGTAAGTCATCACTGTGAGTCAAGTAAGTCATCACCACTGAGTGAAGGATATGTCTAAGGAAATTGTTCCCACAGCACTAGCAAGTGTTTCCCCCTGAGGGCACGGACAGGCAAATTTCTCAGGAACAGGATCTTGAGCTCACTGCCTAAAGACTGAATGAAGGTTGCCTGAGGCTGGGGACAAGGGCTCGTGGTTGGAAATGGTTTCCTTCTGGCCATGTTTTCAGTCTGTTTCCCACCTGCAGAAACAGGAGAGGAAAGCGCTGCAGAGACGCCCTTGGATGACCCAGAAAACTGTTGCAAACGCATCTCCCCATCTCTTCTTCAGCAACAACTGCTTTTGTCTCTAACTTCCTTGTTTGTTGTCTGAGTTAGGGTTTCTATTGCTGTGAAGAGACACCATGGCCATGGCAACTCTTATAAGGAAAACATTTAACTGGGGTGGCTCACTTACAGTGTCAGAGGTTAAGGCCATTATCATCATGGTGGGGAACATGGTGGCGTACAGGCAGATGAGGTGATGGCTACATCTTGGCTTGCAGGGAACAAGAAGTTGACTGAGACACTGGGCAGTATCCTGAGCATAGGAAACCTCAGAGCCAGCCCCAACAGTGACACACTTCCTCCAGCAAGGTCATACCCACTCCAACAAAGCCACACCTCTTAATAGTGCCACTCCCTATAAGATTATGGGGACCAATTACAATCAAACTACCACAGTCTTTTCTCTACCTTCTACTTGGAAAAATGACCCTGCATGGATTACTGTGATTCTGACTACGGTTTTCTTAGGCACTTGCTTCCAATGTTTCCCCAAGTGGACAACACACTGAAACTATAGGCAACAGGTCCTTAGCCCAGCTGAGGCTTCTGGGACCCACCCAGCCCACCTTCATTCTCGAGAGACAGGGTGACAAAGGCTGTTGGGGGTCATGAGCAAGCAGCATATTGTTCAGATGAGGTGAGCAAGACTGGGCAGATACCAAGTCAATCCTGTCTGTTTGCAATATACATACAAATATCTAATCTATCTATCTATCTATCTATCTATCTAATTTACATGTATATTACATAATATATATTCCTTATCCATATATTAGATAGAGATAGATAGGGGCATATACAAATAGGTGATAGACAGTAGTAGATGATAGATAGTATCATGATGGATGATGATACCAAATAGATAACATTGGCTCTATGCATTTACATTCCTAGTATTAAATTCTCCAAATTTCTAGTAGTTCCAAAGCTCAAAGTTTGTCCCACAGAACACAGAACGTGACAGTGTTATAGGGGCTAAGAATGAGCTGACTTTTCCATCATAAATGACACCCACTCAGCAAGCAAACGTTTTCAAGTCGTTAGAGACTTCACAGTAGTTTACATTACTCTGTTAGGGCTCTCTGTCCTGGAAATGTACATGAAAAAACATATATTGATCATGCACCTGGCTTTTTAAATTTGTGGTTTTTAGGTAAAGGCTGCAAATGAATTTAGCACTGTCATGTATTGGTCATGGAACAGGTCCGATGACATCCAGGGCAAATGACACCCTAGGGTGAATGGCCCTTATTTGCTACAAAGTACCTACATATGTTATATCATTGAGCCCTTTTGCCTATTTTTCAGAACTACTAAGCTGTTTTGTTTGTTTGTTTGTTTGTTTGATGGGGGAATGTCTTTTTGTAGGCTATGAAAATATGTTGCTCTGATTGGTTGATAAATAAAGCTGTTTGGCCAATGGCGAGGCAGAATAGGGTTAGGTGGGACATTTTAACTAGAGAGGGGTGAGGAGAAAAACAGAACAGAGGGGACACTGCCAGTTGCTGCCATGAGAAGTAAGATGTAAAGATACCACGAGCTACGTGGCAAAGTATAGATTTATAGAAATGGGTTAATTTAAGATGTAAGATCTAGCTAATGAGACACTTGAGCCAATAGGCCATACAGTTCGTAATTAATATAAGCCTCTGTGTGTTTATTTGGGTCTGAGTGGCTGCGGGAACGCAAGGACATGGGAGCGGGGTGGGCACAGGAAAACCTCCAGCTACATTTGTTTGTTTTTAAGTTTTCTGTGTATGGGGTAGGCATACATGTCTGCATGTTTGTATGAACATGCATGCAGAGGCTGGAGGTTAATGTCAGGTGTCTTCCTCAAGCACTGTGTACCTTACTTACTGACATAAGGCCTACTCACTGAAACTGGAACTCAAGGGTTTGCTGGCCAGTCAGCTCTGAGGGTCCCTCACACTGGGATTACAGGCATGTGCCACCATGCCTGGCTTCTTACCCAGTACTGGGGGGCCCGACTGACGTCAGCAAGCACTTTACTGACGGAGTCATCTTCTCAGGCCCAAGTCCTATTCTTTATGGGTCTTGAGTACGCCAATCAATGTGAAGCCAAACTGTTAATTTAACGAGGTGTGTTTACCACTGGACAAACACTTCATTTTCCCTGCTGTGGTGGTATCGACTGTAGATACAAGAAAGATCCGTCAAAGACACACCAGTGCTATTTCCCCTACAAAGTGTTTTGACATAAGCTGATGAGCTCTGAGGAACAACCTACACACTCTTCAGCTTTGTGTTTTATGCATCATCATCATTTTTCTGTCACTGATAAAGACACCCCGACAAAGGCAGCTTAAAGGAGGGAGAGGTGATCTTGGCTCCCAGTTCCAGGGGGACAGAGGCCATCATGGCCAGGAGGGCCTGTTGGCAGGAGTGGGACTCTAGTTGACCGAATGGAGTCTGCCCTCAAGAGGTGGGGCCAGACTCCAACACTTCAGAGTGTCACCCCAACCCCAGGGACCCACTTCCTCTCCCTGGGCTTTACTTCTAAAGGTCTCACAATCTTCCAAACAGCACCACCAACTGGAGCACAAGTGCCCAAACGTGAGCCTATGGGGTGACGTTCCACTTCCAAACCATAACAGTCAATGACGGGCAATGTTTACCAGGTAGTGCTGCCTTCCTGCTGACACTCGGAGTCAAAACACACACATCTGGCAGGCCCTCCGTCATCGTCATCGTGCATCCTCAGCATGACATCCAAACAATGCAAGTAGCTAAGTCTCTCCAAAGTACCAAGAGGCCCGAGGGTGTAATGCACTCTCTCAGGACCTCTTGCCACTCAGTGACCCCTGCTTTAGGAGGTAAGCTACCTGTAATTTTCCTTTAGAATTAAAATGGTAGATTTTGCTTCCTTGCCATGCCAGGTAGCTGTTATTTTCACATTTTAGGAAGGTTTAATAAAAACACCCGAAAGCCGAATAGATTTTCCACTGTTACCCACTCCCTGCATCCCTTAAATAAAGAAGTCAGTAATTGATTAATGAAAAGCCAAGTCATTTTGGTATTAATACAATCTCCCCTGGGTGGGCCCATAATCACATCTGGCAGGCCAGAAACAGCATTGCTCCATTACACGTCCAGGTAAAAACCTGCAAATCAACACACCCCACAAGGGGATTTTCAGCATTTCCAATCTGATAATCCATGATAAACGCTTGCCAGGGGTTGGTCAGAGCCCAGGCCCTTTCAAATTTTAAGCCTCTCTGCTTGTTAAAAATGCTTATACCAGATTATTTAAACTTGTTTCATTTTTACATGAGTATTCCTAACACATTAGTGCTACAAATGCATGGGTAAAAACCGTGTTATCTAATTTCTGCGGGAAAACATAGTAG
>CABHPH010129127.1:4067-14096 GCA_902168325.1 Peromyscus nudipes
GGAAGGAAGGAAGGAAGGAAGGAAGGAAGGAAGGAAGGAAGGAAGGACAAAGCTCAACAACAAAATACAATCTAATTATAAAATAGACAATCTGAATAGATAATTCCTTTAAAAATATATGCAAATAGTTCACACATATATAAAAATACTCAGCATCTTGGGCTATCAGGCAAGTGCAAAGCTCAATGACTACAAGACGGAAGCTCACCCCAGTTACAATGACTATAATCAAAAGCACAAGATAGCAAAGGATGTGGAGAAAAGGGGGGCGGACTCAGGCACTGCTGGAAGGTTTGTAAATTAATGCAGCCATTATGAAGATCCTCCTCCCCAAACCAAGAGATCTGCCATAAGATCTAGTTTTCCCACTTCTACAAATACATCCATAGGAAATGAAAACAAGGAGCTGGAGAGATGGCTCAATGGTTAAGAACACTGGCTGCCCTTCCAAAGGTCCTGAGTTCAACTCCCAGTGACCACATGGTGGCTCACAACCATCTATAATGGGAGCTGATGCCCTTTTCTGGCATGCATGTGTACATACAGACAGAGCACTCATACATAAAAAATAAATTAATTTAAAAAACAATAAGAGGGAAATCAAAACAGTATGCCACAGAAATACCTTTACTCACATGTTTATTTAAGGACTATTCACAATAGCCAAGGTGTGGAATCAACTGAGGTGTGTCCATTGGCAGGTGAATGGGCAAAGAAAACATAGTGACATACAGTCTTGACATGTCCCTCTCCAAAACTGTAGGCTAAATTTCTTTTCTTTTTATACCCTCTAAAATACCCTATTTTGTTACAGGAAAGGCAAACTGACCAAGACAGATGCTATAGAGTATAGCCATAAGTTTCTCTGGTCTCACCCGACCATGTGGTCCCATATTTCTCAGGTCCTGCCTGGCCCTGCGATCTCACAGCTGCTTACAAAATAATCACCCAGAGGCTTAATATTAATTGCAAATTATATGGCCTATGGGTCAGGTTTCTTGCTAGCTAGCTCTTATAACTTAACTCAACCCATTTCTATTAATCTATATGTTGCCACGTGGCCACGGCGTTACTGGTCTGCTGGCATCTTGTTGCACCTTCTGTGGCAGGTTGGCACCTCCCCCAACTCCACCCTTCTTCATCTCTTCTTTAGTTTGAATGTACCACCTAACCTTATCCTGCCCTGCCATAGGCCAATGCAGCTTCATTTATCAACCAATCAGAGCCACACATATTCACAGCGTACAGAAAGACACCCCACAGCAATAGAGGTCTAGATTCTGACCACTCCTCTACATTTCTCATTACATGTTGATCCCAAGCAGGTACATGTTACAGATGTTAATAAACTTCCATTTGTTTTTCTCTTGCGCATCTGTCTTCTGTCAGTTCAATTTACAGGGCCCCAGACAATTAACCTGAGGACAGGTAGAGAGTAAACAGTTTTCCTCCCCTACAGCTGGAACATGACTTCATGCCTGGGTTCTCTTCATATCTACAGGGATGGTGAAGGGTTCAAACATTGCCATCTGGGACACGGCTGAGAGACCAAGCAAGAGAAAAAATTCAGCAACTGTCTTAAACTATTCGGAAGACTGTCATATTGAAGAGGGATTATATTGTGCTGGCCCTCAAGGGGCATAAGCAGAACCAACTGGCTGAAAGCTCCCTAGGAGAAATATTCCAAGAGAGAACCAGGGCAAGGGGAGGTGACTCTGCTGGGAGGAAATAAGGAAAAAGGGAAGAAGACAGACAAACAGAGGTGTCATACCCCATAGTCAACTTCATTTAAAGGTTGGAAGCTGACCTCTGTTTTGGGTTAACTTGCAGGCAGACTGTTTCATTGTTCTGGAAAATGATTTTAAAGGCACCTATAAAGAGCCTGGTTATGCAAACAGAGAACAATGAGTCTTTCCTAGAGTGACAGGTTTGATAGCCTGGCGCTCAGGAACTAAACTATATTGCATAATGATGAAAAATGTGTTTCATTCTTTTTGTGGAAAAAGTCTCATCTCTGTGTGAATTGGATTTCTGCTAGAGAAAAATGTTTTTTTGTTTTTTTGTTTTTTTTGAAATGCATGTGAATTTAGCCAACATGTACTATGTATATATTGTGACTTGTCTCTGTGGCAGTTTGATGTGCTCAAAAGAGACTCGGAGGACGGTGGGAGGGCCTGGCTTCAGAAACAGCTTAGACTATTTACATCCCATTCACTTTCCAGAAATGGGTGACCCAGACTTGGGGAAAGTACTGGTGTGGAATTTTTAGCTTTTGATGGATTCATTTGGAGGCTCTAGGGAAGTGTTCCCAGAGCTTCATCCAAAGAGATATGTTTGCTTCAAAGAATAACTGTAGAACAAATACCCATTCAATCAATCTTTAACCAGACTGGGGCATGACGGCAATACCAAGTACCATGGGCCTCTTCCATTCACCTGTATGCCTTTCAACAGAGATGACCACCATGCCAATTTGTGATCATCAGTCTCCTGCTTGTCTTAATCATCTTAATACCTGTGTATCCTTACTATCCGTGTGTGTGTGTGTGTGTGTGTGTGTGTGTGTGTGTGTTTGGGTGTCTCCCTGAATCACTTTTGACCTTATTTTTTGAGACAATATCTTTTAATTCATGTAGAGTGGCTGGCCAGTGAGCCTCAGGGATCCACCTCACTTTGCCTTCCCTCACATCTGACTTTTATGTGGACGCTGAGACTCAAACTTGGATCTCCATTATGCATGGGACCAAGTTGTTCTCCCCAGCCCCCCAAAAACATTTTTTTTTAGTTTTGCCTCATGTCATTAGAATTCCTCCCTGGGGCACGTAAACAACATCTGCCTTCTCTCCATAGTGTCTCAAGGACAAAAGAAAGTATGACTCCACCAAAGTTCATGGGACAGGCAATGAGTTTGTTAAGCTCACAGAGCATCAGTAGAGGGTTACTTGCGACAGCATGAGTGACCCCAAAACAGCTGCACTGGAAACTCTGCACCACACCCAAAAGACTGCTTCCTGTAGCTGCATGGATAGAGCCCTTTCAAGTAATTTGCCCTAGCCTATATACTCTAGCACATTCCAAGACCCCAAGGTCATGCTCTCTGAGGCTGGGAAGAGTGGCTGAAAACTCTACTGTGAATCCAATGACCCACCCCATTGGGAGCTTTGGTAAAGGATGCCAATGGTCAACAAGCACTCACTCTCTCTGTTCTGATAGGCTCTCTCACATGTAGAACCACAGCAGGTGTCAATAAGATGGTAGCTGTTTCACTTGGAGGACTGTGGCATTCTACAATCTTCTATCTTCTCATGATTTATACACACTGATGGTGGTTGCCATGTTTCATTCCTTTCTAATGCCAATTGGAATCCTGTGTGCCATGACTTATTGAACCAGTTAGCAACTGATGAACATTTAAGCTGGTTCCATTATTTTATTATTACTATTATTATTATTATTGCTGCTGCTACTACTACTATTATTGTATCAGTGCTATGAACTCCACTCCAACCCCCATCATGTAGGAATATTTCTAGGACAATTGTTCATGTGGTGATTTAAATGAAAATGGTCCCCCAGGGACTCCTATGTTTGAATGCTTGGTAGAACTGTTTGGGAAGGATTAGGAGGTGTGGCCTTGTTGAAAAAGGTATTGCCTTGTTGGAGGAGGTGTGTCACTGGGGGTGGGCTTTATGATTTCAAAAGCCATGCCATTCCCAGTTAGCGCTCTCTCTCTCTCTCTCTCTCTCTCTCTCTCTCTCTCTCTCTCTCTCTCTCTCTCTCGTGTGTGTGTGTGTGTGTGTGTGTGTGTGTGTGTGTGTGTGTGTGTCCAGCTTTTGGATAAGCTGTAAGTTCTCAGTTGCTTCTCCAGCACCATGCCTGCTTATTGCCATGCCCTTGCCATGATGGTCATAAACTCACCTTCTGAGACTGTAAGAAAGGCCCCAAATTAAATGCTTTCTTTTATAAGTTGCCTTGGTCATGGTGTCTCTTCACAGTAACAGAAAAGTAAGTAGGACAGTTTTCTAAATGTCCCAGCATCAGATCACCTGGGAAAAGTGCGATTTCAAGTGTTCCAGCCTTCAAAGGAAGCGGAGAGAGACCTAGCAGTCTGTATTTTAGTATATGCTCTGGGTGGGTGTGCTAATAGAAGGTCCAGGGTTTAAAGTCACATCCCCAGCCTGGCCAACATTTGACATTGCAACAATTCATTGTTGTCTACAAAGTTCATGCTTGAGAACCACTCAATAGTTATGAAAAAAAAATCCATTCAAAAAGTCTCATATTTTAAGTAAGTGAATGATTTAAGATTAGTTGCCAAACGTAGATGGATAATGCTTCTTCCTGGGACCATAGAGTATCTAACAAAAAGCCAGTGCAGGGCAGGGTACACCTCCCATCAAGTTGTTAGTCATGGGGATAAGAGAGATTCTCAGAACAATACAGGTTATTGCCACTGCTTTTGTTTGCCTGTCAGAACTTGAGGGTCAGACCCTATGGCTAATAACATTGCACACTTTGATCCCAGGACTTAGAGAAATCAGGCTGGCCCTGACCTTAAGGCCTCCTACCTAAGAGCTAGCTCTCATAGTGTCAGAAGGTACTCTGCAAACTGCCAGAGAAGAAAGCATTCAATAATCCTTCCCAGCTGTAAATCCTGAGAACTACAATCACAACCAGCCCAGCAAGGTATCCCTAACAGTGCAGTAGCGGAACTAATGTCTTGTGGGTAACCAACAGCTGTCTGATGGGATTTAAGACCCACTCAGTAGGAGGGAGCTCATGTCTGGCGCTGCAAACATAGCTGAGAACCAGCAGCTGGAGAGGTCACGCATAGATCCTAGAGGAGACCCTACTACTACCATTTGGCTAACTTAATGTAGTTTCCAACTATCTTCTAAATTCTTACCCTTATGCCCACAGCTAAGTAACAGCTCTCACCCCACATCAAAGAAGCTCCACTTGGCATCAGCTGGAGACGGCTACAGACAGCGACAATGGGTCAGAACGCAAAGAGTAAATACCATAAAGTGCCCAGCCCAATGGGGCATCTGTAATACAACCCCTACGCCTAAGGCTGGGGGGACATTGGGTAAGAGGGACAGAGAGATTGTAAGAGTCAGAGGACTGCTGGAGGGGACTTCTGTGAAATCATGTATCGTGGACATGGCAGCTACACCCAAGAACCCTCAGTAATATGGCTGCCTGTGCAAGGCTACCCTGGTTAACATGCCCACATGGATGGGGGAGTCTACAAGGCCCCACTCTTAGATTAAAGAGCTATAGACAGTCAGTTGTTGGGGAATATTGTTTTAAGGTGTGTTACTTTTGCTTATGTTGCACTTGTCTAACTCTGTGAAGCTGTGTTACTTTGCCTGTGTAAAACACCTGATGGGCTAATAAAGAACTGAACTGCCAATAGCAAGGCAGGAGAAAGGATAGGCAGGGCTGACAGGCAGAGAGAATATATATAGAAGGAGAAAGCTGGGAGGAGAGATCTAGGAATGAGAGAGGAAGGAGGAAGGCTCCAGGGGCCAGCCACCCAGCTACACAGCAATCCACGGAGTAAGAGTAAGATTTACAGAAGTAAGAGAACGGGAAAAGCCCAGAGGCAAAAGGTAGATGGGTTTTGAAAGCTGGCAAGAAATAAGCCAAGCTAAGGCGAGTATTCATAATTAAGACTAAGCCTCTGTGTGTGATTTATTTGGGAGCGGGGTGGCAGGCCCCCTAAAAGAGTAAAAACCCCCAACAACAGCCAATGGCTGCCCAGAGAGGGAGAACAACTTGATTTCATCAATATCGCAATCCTGATGAGTATCAAATGGTGTGCATGCGTGCGTGCGCGCACACATGTGGATGTCAGAAGATGGTGGGCAAAAGTTCTCTCCTTCTACCCTGTAGGTCCTAGGGATGGAACTCAGGTCATTAGGGTTGGCAGCAGGTGCCTTTATCCACTAAGCCATCTTGCCAGTCCCCAAATGATACTTGTTTTCATTTCAATTTGCTTTTTTTTTTTTAAAGTGAGATTGAGCATGTGTCAGAACTTGACTAGCCAAAGATGAGGGGTGGGAGGAAGGAGAGGAGGAGGAGAAGTAGGTGGCTTAATCCAGGCATAGGCTAGTGGAAGGATAATGCAGAACTCAAAAGCTAGCTGCAAAAGATAATGCAGAACTCAGGAACTAGCTGCAAGGAATCTTTCACTGACTTTGTACCCAAGAGACAGAGAGTCCCAAAGAGCTTCTAGAGGATGGATGAAAACTGTCCTGCCGTGGGATGTTCTATATGTTAAATGTGTTTCTCTGATTGGTTAATAAATAAAACACTGATTGGCCAGTAGCCAGGCAGGAAGTATAGGTGGGACAAGGAGAGAGGAGAATTCTGGGAGGTGGAAGGCTGAGTCAGGGAGACGCTGCCAGCTGTCGCCATGGAAAGCGAGATGTAAGGTACCTCTAAGCCATGAGCCACGTGGCAACTTATAGATTAATAAAAATGGGTTAATTTAAGATATAAGAACAGTTAACAAGAAGCCTGCCACGGCCATACAGTTTATAAATAATATAAGTCTCTGTGTGATAACTTGGTTGGGTCTGAGCGGCTGTGGGACTGGCAGATGAGAGAGATTTGTCCTGACTGTGGGCTAGGCAGGAAAACTCTAACAAAAAAATAACAAGAAGCCTGCTACGGCCATGCAGTTTGTAAGCAATATAAATCTCTGTGTGGTTACTTGGTTGGGTCTAAGCGGCTGCGGGACTGGCGGGTAAGATTTGTCCTGACCGTGGACCAGGCAGAACTGGAGAAAACTTCAGCTACACTGTCCAAAGTGCTCTGCTCTAGAAGAGAACTAGGGTGTGGACCCTGGCCTCACTCTTCTTCATCTATGGGATTCCTTCAGTCTGAAGATGTTCAGTGAATTTAGAGAAGCAGCCCAAAGATGTCTATTCTCGTATAAACATCCCCTTCGCGTGGCATTAGCCACTTGGGTTTTATATTCCCAGAAATGCTTATTCAAGACTTTTATTTATTTTCTATTACATTTCTCCTATTGATTTGAAGGGCTTTAAGTGTCTTAATTTGTACTCTCTTTCTCTCCATCTCTCCCTCCCTTCCTTCCTCCCTGTCTCTTTCCTTTTCTTCCTGTACTAAGGATTGAACCCAGGGTCTTCTGCATTTTAGGCAAGTACCACTCAACTACACCCCATTCAGTCTTCTTTGCACTTTTAACGTTGTCATAGGAAAAATAGAAAAATCTCAAGTTTTATCTGTCATTTCTGGTATGATTATGGTTCCTGTACCATTTAAATAAAATAATATTTTCCTACCTTGAAATTATAATATAAAATCAAGGACATTATTCCTTGTCAGTTTCTAGAAATTATGTATTTGCATTTCACATTTAATGTAAGCTGATTATCTTGAGTTTCAACCTTTGCTACATCAAATGCCCCTGAGTCTATCCTGGGTCCTTTTCTAGTCCTTGTCTGTCCCAGGGTCCTTGTGCCAGTCAGTATCCAGATGCTTTGATCACCGTAGCATTTCAGTAAGCCTGATTTCAAGGTGCCACATCCCATACCTTCTTCTTCAAAAGGTTCTTGGTTGTCCTTGGATCTTTATAGTCTCATATAAATTTTAGAATGAGGTGGTCAAATTCCAGGCCCCAAATCTCCAACAAACACTTAGAATTCTTCACTGCTATTGAATTAAATTTACAAGTCAGTTTGGGGGGGAAATGCATACTTTTACACAAATGAATCTTTCTGTTCATGGACATAGCATATCCCCAGTCTATTTATTTTGGCATTTAATTTCTCTCAGAGATGTTTTATGGTTTTTCCATAAGTCTTACATACTATTTTATTTTTATTTTTTACAGTTCTTGGATTGAACCCAGAGCCTCAAACAAGGTCAATATGTATTCTACTAGTGAGTTACACCCTCAGGCCCATTTAAAAAGTTATAATTAGCTGGTGAGTTTGATGTTATGTAAATGATAGTCTTTTAAAATTTCTTTTCCTTCCAGGCACAGTGACACTTGCCTGTAATCCCAGCAAAAAGGGCCTAGACTCCAGGCTAAACTGGATGGTGCAGCAAGACCTTATTTCAAAAAATGAAACATTTCCTAACCCTGTTACTGGATTGTGGAACAGTAAATGGCTTTTGTGCATTGATCTTTGGTCTGAAAGTTCGTGTACCTTCAAAGCCTCTGTTGAAACTGAATCTTTGACATTTAGGAGAATGATTCAGGGGGGCTTTGTCCTTTAGGAGAAGGACAATTCAGGGGGGCTCTGTCCTTGTTAGTGTGACCAGTGCCACCCTCAAAGGGATAGAAGAAGCCTGCTCAACCTCTCTGCACCCCTGCAGGTGGGGACACAGCCAGAGGCTCCGTCTGTAAAGCAGAACATAGATGTTCACCATGTGCTTTGATCTTGAGCTCCCAACTTTCTCCGAACTGTGTGGAAAAGAATCCCAGGGGCTTTGTTACGGCAGCAGGAGTAGACCCACATAAACTTACTAGTAAGCTTTTGGAACTTCTGATGGCATGTGCCATTATTTTGACTTAACTCTGTGTACAAGCATATTACCCATGGGTGATGGGTCTATTTCTTCTCCTAATCACTACATTTTTATTCTAGATATGCTATATTTAATCTTTAAAATACCCTTCAAATCAAGGATGTTATATTTTACTCCTAATTTGTTCAAATTTTTTTCAAAATTATAAATATATGTTAAATCTAATCAAAGAAAATAATAATAAGACATCTCTTTTTTTCTGCTAAGGTGTAGAGTTACATGTACTGATTTTTGTGTGCAACACCAATTTGCACTCATGGATATACGCAGTTTGGTCTTGATGTGACTTACATATTTCTGGGTTGGATTTGCTGATATTATTTTGTTTGGGATTGTCACGGCTTTGTTCAAAATATTGTTGGCTCAATATTTTCCTTTCTTGTGACAAACTAGCAGGATGGTCTTAGAGTCAGGATTCCAGTGGACCAGCAAACGTGTTAGGAGCTCCTTGCGAGAGCTTACACGGCGGCGTTGGCGGTGTGAAATGTGGGGAGCAGGGTTTGCTGGTGAAATCGTCTCTCAGCAAAGCTCCCCATGTGTTTGATTTCGGTGGAAGTGTGTGATCACTAACGTATTTTTCTTTTTTCTGTTTTCCTAGGAAATTGCTTACTTTTTATCAGATGTTCAACTTTGTTAGCACGAAGTTGTCCATATTCACACCATTTTGATGGTCACAGAATCGGTATGCTGCATCCCACCCCCGCCACCGCCATCTTCAACTCCCCAATGTCGGGTTTATATCCTTTCTGTCTAAAGCTCTCCTTGCCGGTGTTTAACGATATGATTGGTCTTTTCAGAGAACCAGACTTTCAACGTTGGAAAATCTCTTCATTTATTTACTTACCTTTCATTAATTTCTGGTCTTGTTTCTTTTACTTGTTTCACTTTCTAAAAGTCCATTAAAAATCTTTGCCACTTTCTTAAGCTAAATATATGTATTAAGAATTATAGGGGCTTTGGGAATGGATCAGCAAAAAAGCACTTGCTGTGCCAGCGTGAGGGTCTGAGTTCAAATCCCCTGCACCCACCTAAAAACTTGGGCATGACTGAGCATGTCTGTAACCCCATTACTGTGGGGATCTTAGCTAGGAAGATTGTTGGCAGCCAGCCAAACACCAACATCAAGGAGATCCTCCTCTGGCCTCTGCATGTGCGCCAGTACACACCCCCACACACATATACCACACACATATACAACACAGTCACACACACACACACACACACACACACACACATATACAACACAGACATACACAGTCAGACACACACACACCACACACATATACAACACAGACATGCATACATGCCACACACACACACACACACACACACACACATACATATACCACACCCTCACATACATGCCACACAGACACACACATCACACATACACAAATATTCCACACACACACATACATATACCACACATACACACATATACCACACATACACACATATACC
>CABHPH010129127.1:14106-24836 GCA_902168325.1 Peromyscus nudipes
CACATACACACATATACCACACATACACACATATACCACACATACACCACACAGATACACACACACACACTACACATATAACACACACCATACAGACATATCTACACACACACATATACCACACAAACACACACACACATACATATACCACACAGACACACACACATCAAATTTTTTTTTAAAAAAAAAAAGAAAATAGGGCCAGGCAGTGGTGGCACACGCCTTTAACCCCAGCACTCGGGAGGCAGAGCCAGGTGGATCTCTGTGGGTTCAAGGCCAGCGCGGGCTACAGAGTGAGTTCCAGGACAGGCTCCAAAAGATACACAGAGAAATCCTGTCTCAAAAAAAAAAAAGAAAAATGTTTTTCTAAGAATTATGTTAGGGCCTCCCTACAACTCTTGAATTTTGATATATATAATCTTTTATTATTATTTGGTTCTAAATTTTTTTTAATTTTCCTTTTTGACATCTCTTTTACCCACAGTGAGTCAGGAAACAAATCGCTTAGATTTCAAACATTGCTGGGGGTGGATTCTTCGAGCTATGTTTTTATTTTTGACTTTTTGCTAAAGTGTGTTGTGCCTAGAGAACAGATTCTGCAAGATTTCAGTCCGTGGAAGCTCGTTGAGGCTTGTCTTATGGCCAAACATATGGTCAATTTTTCTAAATATTTCATGTACAATTAGAAGAACTGTGTATTCTGCCGAGCTTGGCCAATGTTCTCCGTGAGTTAATTGGAGTTTGCAGATACTGTTTCTGAAATATTCTAAGCTCTTACTATTTTTTTAATTGACTTGTTTATTTTTTATCAATCAATGAAATGGGGTTTATTATATGTTCAACTACCTTCATGAGTTTATCTATTTCTATTGTGATAGTCAGGGTTTTTTTTTCTTTTTACATCTTAATCTTTTATCTTTATAAAGGTTATATTTTATAACTAGTATTGTTTTTCCATAACACCTGCTTTGTGTGTTTTTACTATAGTAACACCAGCTTTCTTATAGTTTAACTTTTATATGGAGTATTTTTCTTCCCTTTTTATTTTACTTTGTGTGTATGTGTGTGTGTGCACACATATGGGGCACACATGCATGTGTATATGTGTGTGCAGGTGGAGGCCTTAAGTTGATGTCAGAAATTATCTTGGATTCTCTTCCCCCCAATTCACTGAGGTAGGGTCTCTCAATTGAGCTTGGAGCTTGCTTGTAGATAGTCTTACTCCAGCTTGCTCTGGTGTGCCCTGTCTGCACCTTCTGAGGCTGGAATTACAGGGGGATCATTTACACGAGCTCTGGGATTCAAATCTGGCCCTCACTCCTGCACAGCAAGTGTTTTAACCACTGGGCTATCTCCTCAACCAGGCCCACCTTCTTTTTTATTCTTTCCCTTTTCTTCAATTCTTCTCTAGCCTTAACTTTGGGTGCTTTAGTCAAAATAATTTGCTAAATCTTTCTAATACTTCATGTTTTGTAATTGGAGATTATTCTCTTTACTTTACAGCCTGGCATGTTTTTTTCCTGCTACATTTTCAATGTATTATTAGCTAGTCAGCGTATCTAGATACTATTTGAATGGTGTTTCTTACTACATCATTTGTTCTGTGTCTTAGAATTCCTATTCTTGGGTAATACAGAAAAATACAGTGGTTTTTTGTTTTGTTTTTTAACAGAAAAACTCATGGATGGACAAATCTACAGGGGAAGGACATTGAGAATGCATGTCACCATTTTGTGGAAAAAAATAAATAAAAATAAAAAATGTGGAGGTAACTGAGAGAGCCAAATTGGTTGTTTGCCTTAATGCTTATGTGAGTGTGCACATCCCACCATGCTATCAGGACCGGATGTCTTCACACTGAGACAGACAGCAGGAACAACAGCTATGACAAATAATAGGGTAATCTAATTCTCATGCCCTCCGTCAACGAAAGCTTTCAGTGAGCCCCATGCTATTGACGAGAAGGAGCAATGTTATCTCCGCCTGTTGCCGCGCTGCTGTCTGAACATGGTAATGACCTTCATGGACAGAGTGACCGCGGGAGAAGAACAGATGCTCTTTCCCACAATCAGCTCACTGATGGATGCCTGCTAACGCCGGCAGCTCAGTACCTTCTCCTTGGCATTCTTCTCCTGCTTTATATTTGAAATAGTAAGTCTTCTGAAGACTTTGCACCTCTTTAGGGGCAGATGTCCATCTTTAATTCCAAATGCTCTCTCCCCTGAGTCTTCTCACCTCACCCAGGTCTCCATCACCGGGGAATGAGCAAGTCACACAAGGTGGATGTAAGCCATGGCGCACAGCCGGCTGTTAGCGGAAAGGAGGGGAATGTATCACGGCATTCATAGTTATTCTAAAATATGATGCTGCATACAAATGTGACCAATAGGACCTTCCACCTTTTCATTTATTTCATCCCCTCAGCAATTCTAGATAAGCTCTGTGAGGGTGAGGATTTTGTCTGTGTCCCCGGTGCCTGGAACTATGCCCAGCACACAGAAAACTCTTGTGAAATACTGAACGAATCCTCCTTTTATAAAACGGGAATATAAATATTGTGCATTAAGACATTTAGTTAAAGTTACCCGATGGGTAAAGGACAGAGCTAAGACTCCAGCCTACATGCTGGCCGGTAAGCACACTGTCCCTGAGGCTGGCGTAGCACTGTATCATTTGTGTCTGTTAGAAATGCATAAATGCAGTAGAACCCCACTGTCTTCCAAGAATAATGCATGTCTGAGGACAAAAGCAGCAGGCTTGACTGAGTGTTTATGCACCATGAGGGAGAGGATCCAGGTGGGGAAAGCCATTTAAGAAAGGGAGGGTTTATCTTGGCTCACAGTCCAGGAGGACACAGTCAGGCTACCGGGGCTGTAAAGGCACAGCAGAAGGAGTGGTTGGCTAACTGGTCACGGGGCAGATCGTGAAGGGGATGTGGGGCAGGCCTTTAAGGTCTCAAGGCCCACTGCATGGCCCGCTTCCTCCCACAGGTTCAGACCACCACCACCGCGCGCGTGGAAGGTGGTGGAAACAACACTACTTAAAGGTTTGCTTATGATGGAGAATGGAAAGTGGGCAGTAGGTGGAGGATACTAAGATTCGATGGCTTCCTTTTCAAAAACAGAACAGCCTGAGAGAGGTGTAACTCTCTCATTTAAAGTGAACAACTGAGTCATGTTTTAGTCATATTTTTTTATTGGAAATCCATACAATATATTCTGATCATGGTTTTCCCTCCCCCATCTCCTCCCAGATCCTCCCTACTCCCTCCCTGCCTATCCAACTCCATGACTTCTTTCTCTCTCTTTAGAAACAAACAGCCAAGTAAAAAAAACCAACAGAGAATAAAAAACAAACAAACAAAAAAAGCACAAGAAACACATAGACAACATACACACACACATACCCCAAAAGTCTCCAAGCCCATAAAACACAAAATTGGAAACCGTAATGTACACACAAAAGATCAATAAGTTAAAAAGTGCCCAGACAAAGTAATATGAGAGAAATCTACAAAAACACCGTTGAGTTAGCTTTGTGGGGGCCATCTACTGCCGGGCATGGGACCTGCCCTTAAGTGTGGTTTATGTACACAGTGAGACTCCATTGGAGAGAACTGATTTTTCCTTTGTAAGCAGTTGTCCATTGGAGTTAGTTTCTCGGTTAAGGATGCATGCTTGTGTCCACTCCCCCATCTCAGTACGGGGACCCCGTGTGACTTGAACCTGTGCAGGTCCTGTGCCTGCTGCCATAGGCTCTGTGAGTTCACATGTGCATCTGTCCTGTTGTGTCTGGAGACACTGTTTCCATGGTGTCAGCCACCCCCTCTGGCTCTAACAGTCTATCTGCCCCTCTTCCACGTAGTTCTCTGAGCCCTGGGTGAGGGGCTTGATGAAGACATTGCTCTTAGGTCTGAGTACTTACAAGTCTTTTGCTCTCTGCACCTCGTCCAGCTGTGGGTCTCTGTATTTGCTCCCACCTTCCACAAGAGGAAGCTTCTCTGACAATGGCTGAGCAAGACATTGATCTGAGTCCCAGCCTGGTGTGGCCACTGGGGGTCCCAGGCAGAAAGCCTGTTTTAGTCATGTTTGTTTGGTTTTTTTTGTTTTTTGTTTGTTTGTTTTGTTTTTTGTTTTGTTTTTGTTTTTGTTTTTGAGGCAGGAGTTTACTGTGATGTAGGCCGGGTTAGTCTCAAACTCACTGAGAACTCTCCCCTCCCAACTGTCGTACCTGCTGGTTATGAGATTAAAGGCATGCACTATCATGCCTGACCTATATCTTTTTAATTATTACTTTATTGTTTTTTCACATGTATAGGCGTTTTACCTGCATATAAGTCTGTGTACCATATGTGTATCCTTGGAGACCAGAAGAGGGTGTTGGATCCCTTGCAACTGGAGTTACAGTTGATCCTGAGAATCAAACCCAGGTCCTCTAGAAGAGCTCTTGACCACTAAGCTACCTCTCCAGCCCCTATTTATTTATTTTAAACATGAGATCTTACTACATAGCCCAGGCTGGTCTCCATCTTCAGCCTCCTGAGGGCAGAGATTGTAAGCATATGCTACCAAGGCTGCTGATGTTTTAAATGCACGTTCACATGGTTGTACGATCATAGTCAATATCAAGTTTGGCTACCGCCTCAGAAAGGAACCCCATCTTCTCCCAAAGGTTTCTCAGAAAGAAACCTCATCGTCTCCAAGTCCCTCATTGTTAAGCAGACACTATTCTGCTTTCTGTTTCTACAGGGCTGTCTACTGTGAGCATTTTACAAAATCCAGTAAGAACCTGTCTTAGTCAGTCTTCTATTGCTGTGAAGACACCAGGACTGCAAAAACCCTTATAAAAGAAAGCATTTAATTGGGGCTTGCTTATAGTTTTGGAGGTTTAGTCCACAGCATGGTGGCACACAGGCAGACATGGTGCTGGAGAAGTTGAGAGTTCTACATCCAGCTCTGAAAGCAGCAGAAAGAGAGAGCCACCAGGCTTGGCATGGGCTTCTGAAACCTCAAAGCCGACCTCTAGTGGCACACTTCCTCCAACAAGGCCACACCTCCAAATCCTTTCAAATAGTACCACTTGCTGGTGATCAAGCATTTAAATCTATGAGCCTATAAGGGTCATTCTTTTTCGAACCACCACAGAACCTTTCAACAGGTATTCCTTTGTGTTAGATTATTGTCGTTCAGCATGCTTGTCAAGGCTCATTCTTGGTATAGCGTCTATCAGATTATTCTGGGGTTTTTTGCACAATAATATTGCACAGAGACATCACGCTTTGTATTCCCATCCATCAGTTTATGGACGTTTGGAAAGCTTACTCTTTTTGATTAGCATGAGCAACACTACCAAAAACTTCCCTGCATGGCTTCTGTGTGGACATCTGTTTTCAATTCTTGTGGGGAGATATCTATAATTGCTGACTCCCCTATGGTTATTGTTTATTTACCCTTTCCCCCTAAGAAGCAATCAGACTACTTCCCAAAACAGTAATGCCATTTTACATTCGGCAGTCAAGAAGGCTTCCAATTTCTCTACCTTCTCGGCAACTCTCTTTATGAGCTGTCTTTTTGATTGTAACTCCCTGAGCAGGTGTGCCATGGCTTCTCGCCAGGGGTTTGATGACACTTCCCTGATGGGTAATAATGGTGATCATCTTTTTGTGCTTCTTGTCTTTCTGAAGGTGAGTAGGTTTGAGAAGTGATGTGCACCCTGGTTTATACAGTCAGAGCTTAGTGGTGCTGGAGGTACTTGAGGCTTGGCTGGTGATTCCTGCAGGAGCCCAGTCTTCAAGGAGAGAGAGCCTATGTTCTAAGCCTCACCGCAAGGCATGGTTTTGGTTTAGAGAGAGGCTGGAGAGATGCTCAGTGGTTAAGAGCACTGGCTGCTTATACAGAGCACCAAGGTTCTAATCCCAGCACCTACATTGTGGCCCACAACCGTCTATAACTATAGTTCCAGGGCTTCAGACGCCATCTTCTGGCCCCCATGGGTACTACATGCACATGGAGCACAGACATGCATCCAATAAAATAAAAATAAATATTTGATCAAGAGAAAGACACTTCTGGCCACTAAGCTGAAGAAGTGGGGGAGGTTGGTGGAATGCTGGCAGGACACCGGGTGGTGATGGGAAGAGGAAGTATTCCTACCTTGATGCCTAGTCCTCCAGGAAGCGGGAAGTGGGGAGCAAGCTCACTAAAGAGGGGGCTGATTTAGTCAGTTTTTGTCGCTGTGACGAAACATCTGCTGAAGATAACAGAGTAAAGGCTTATTCTGGCTCGTGGGTTTTAAGGTTTTAGTCTATGGTGAGCTGCCTCCATCGCTTCTAGACCAGCATGAGGCAGAAGTTCAGGGCAGGGAGTCGTACCTGGTAGAACACAGGGCTCACCTCATGGCAGACAGAAGGCAAAGAGGGCAAGATAAGAAGAGCCTAGAGACAAGATGAATCTGCTGAGGCACGCCCTGTGACCCACTTCCTCCCACTCGACCCCACTTCCACAACCCATTCAGTCACGATCCCATAAGTGGATTACTCATTAGTGAAACGAGCGCTCAGACGATCCAACCTCCTCTCCACGGCACCAGGAGCTGTGGCCCAAGTTTTTAACATGTTGAGGGGCGAGGGGGATGGGCGAGCACTTTATACTCAAACCACAACAGGTACAGAGGCGGAAAGTGTTGGAAGCTGGGCATGAGAACCAGAAGATATGAGCGAGCTACCTGTCGGGAGGAGGAAATAAGCATTGGACACCCCAGCCAGGCTTGCAAGTACTAATTCAAGATGTGAGTCAGCCTGGCATACATTTTCTCTAGAAATAGACCACAGGACACAGGAGCAGGAAAGCCCTGTGCGTTTGACTCTGTAGAGTGGCATCAGGTCCGCAACAAAGTTGAAAAGAAGACAGAGACTTGTCATGCACACCTCAGCCCTGCACATGCACAGCTGTCTTCCATCAGAGTGCCATATTTGCATCATTGACATCACTGTCACTCAAAGCCTATGCGCGACATTAGGACTCACGTCTGTGTTACCGTCTATGGGACCTGACAAAAATAAAACATATCCGCAGTTATGAATCATACAAAACGGTTTCACGGCCCTGTTTTCCCCTCCCTCCCTCGAACCCTTGGCTACCGCTAATCCTTTGCTGCCTCTGCTATTGTCTGTTCCTGAGCTCAAACTAGACAGCGTGTAGCCTTTTCACACTGGCCTCCTTCATTGAAGGGCCTTTCATGTCTTTGCACAGCCTTGTGGGATCTCCGAAAGGGAAATTTCGGGCTGGTGCTGTTCACAGCGATGACGACATATGAGTCGAGGTGAAGGGAAAAGCAGTTGGAGGTGAGCAGATGGAAAGACACAGAAGCCAGGATGTTGGATGAGTCATTCTCAGGGTCCCCACCTGATTGGACCAACCCACTGTCAATCATCTTGGGCAACTATAACCACCACCACCCACCCACCCACAGGAAATGAGACCTAGAGCCAACCAATTGTCTTGAGAAGAGAATCCCAGGCTTTGTGCAGTGATATTGAGGCCCTATATTGTCTGTAAGTGAATTCGCATTCAGATGTGAGGCGGGAGGCTGGCCTCATCCTGAGGGACAAGCTGGGAGTCAGATGTGGTGGCATACACTAAGGACACCTGGGTGTTTTCTGGGTCCCCCTCTATACCAGTTACCTCGTCACTGTGACCAGGCACCTGACGGAAGCAGCTTAGGGGAGGGGGGTCTTATTTGAGATCGTAATTTAGGATATAGTCTATCCACGTGGCAGCGTGGGCAGCTGTGTTGGAGAAGCAGGAGTTTGTGGTGTGACTTGCCATACTGAGGCTGCAGGCAGGAGGCAGAGCTTTAGCAGGAAGCAAGGCCAGGCTGCGACCCTCGCAGCCCCTCTCCCTCCCCTCCCCCTCCCCCCCCCCCTCCCCCGCCAGTGACGCACCTCTGTCAGCCATGCGTCTGGCACCAAAGACCCCATGACCTCCCTAATCGGTGCCACTCGCTGGGGATCATAAGCCTGTGGGGACATCTCACATTCAGCCAAGCCTCCCTTTGGGATCCAGGCTTTTTGTGGCTGTGTTATAACAGTGGGGGCCTCATCTTTAGGCTAAAAATCTCGTTGAACGTCCACGTTCTGATACTGGCTTTCATGGTGGGGGAACTAATGGAAGGGCTGCTTCTCACTTGAGGAATGGGTCAAAGACAGCAGCGTGGTCGAGGGGCTGTGTTGTGGAGCCCCTGGTAGCTGGAGGCAAAGGCTAGCCCATGTGGCTGTTTCAGTGTGGTGGTGGGGTATCTCAAGGATATACGGGAATAATATGTAAATCTGGAAGAGAGACACAGGCTTCCTGCCACTAAAGGTTAGGATAGATCTGCAAGTTGTTAATTAGGGATGCCACAGCTTTGTTAGGATGAATGTGAGACCACTCACGTGCCCTCTCTAGGGAATTTGTGGACTTGTCCCCCAAAGGCTGCTTTTGAAGTCCAATAGCAGATTTTCTCAGTAGACGACAGGCGTACCAGGGAAAGCTCCCCCACTTCTACATGACCTCAGATAGGGATTTATGCCCTGCTCTGGACACCCCGTCTTCTGTGACTGTCCCTAACAGGCACACATAGAAAGACCAGGCTGCACAGGCTCTGGGTGTGTGAGCACCTGGACATGTGAAGACTTGGTTGGGGCAGAGACCCGGGTATGTGAGGTCCTGGGTCTTTAAGGACCTGGGTGGGAGTGCACGTGAGTGGGGGTGTGCCTGGGAGCAGAAGCACTCAGGTGTATGAGGACCCGGGCAGGGGAACACCAGAATGTGTGAGAACCTGAGATAACGAGCACCAGGGGTCCTGTTGGTCCTGTCAAGTTGACAATATTAACCACAGTGAGGACCTGGTATGGGAGGACCTGGGTCTGTGAGAACCTGGGTGTGTAAACACATCAGTATGGGAAGACCTGTGTGTAGGAACACCTAGGTAAGGGAGCACCAAAGTGTGAGAGGATCTGTGGGGAGTTACTACACCAGGCCTGTAGTAACCAGGATGCGTTAGGGCCTAGGCCTTCGAAGACTCAGCTTTGAGATGGCTGAGGCCTGTGAGGACCAGCTCACAAATGGGGACCATCTTACAAATACCAGGGTATTTGTAAGGTCTTGAGCATTTCAGTAGGGTATGTGAGGATGGCGGTGAGTGAGAACCCCAGGATATAGGCTCTAAGCCTGCTCGCTTGCTACCTGTGACTTGGCCCCCCTGCCCACCCATGGGTGAAGGATCCGAACAGAGTGGCTGACAGAACAGGACTCTGTAATGAAGGGGCAGGACCAGGGCCAAGAAGCTGCGTCTGCCGTTCACCATAAACCATCAAACAGCACTTTGAACGAAGTTTATGGCTTTGGCGGAGCTCCAATCTCCTGAGAGGGCTCAGGCTGTAAATTCTTAAGAAGCCCTGGACCCTGCTGGCCAGGCCTTGCCGCCTTTTGTGGCGTGCGCAGGAGGGGAGATAGGTCACACCGTGGGCTCCTTCCTCCGTTTCTTCTTGTGTCCATCAAGATGGAAGAAAAACAGCCTGTGCAGCCCGGATGGGGAATGCGGTCCAGGTGGCAGGGAGACCTGCCGGCTATGTGAGACCATACATGCCGAGAAGGCAGGAAGGGCCCTAATCCACGGAGCACCGGGAGGCCACGTCTGTTTTTAGCCCTGGCTGGTGGGGCTACTCCTTCCTCCCCTCCTACTTTTGGCTGAATCACTCAGCAGCTGGGCCTCGGGCCGGGGGTGCCTTCCTGTCCCCTCCGCCCAGCTCCATCTGTGCACAGGCGCTCCTGTGGTTCCCACACCCAGCTGTCCACCACACTGCCAGTGGGTGTGAGGCCTTTTGGGGAAATGTCTACTAAAAGCAGAGCGGAGCGAAAGGGAAACATTGAATATTAACGTGGCAGGGAGAAGCCTGCATACATCTGCATGGTAATGAAGTCAGGGAAGAAGCCCCTGGATCTCAGACCACCGGGAACTGTGAACTCGAGGCCAGGGTGACACAGCCAGCCAGAGACGCTGTCATTTTACAGTCAGAGGGACCGGGCCAGAGGTAGGGGGGCAAAAGGGGGGCAGCCCGGGCTCCCCATGCCAGTGAGAGACAATGAGGTCATTGCTGGCCAATCAGAGTGGAGGGCGGAATCCCAGCTGACGTTGGGGGATTTTAAAGGACCCCGGGGACTCCCAAGTGCCACGTTCCTATTCCCGGGTTAAGAGAACGGCGGAGCTGGCCAGCGGGTTGGACGCCAGCGCTTATCTGTTTCTGGATTTTTTCTTTGTGCTGTTTACAGTGGGGACCTGTGCTTGGAAGAATGTCCCCACGGAGGCAGGCAACCACCTCTGAGAAGCAGCTTTCTGTCCCTACAGACCTCTCTCCATCCCTCCCAAAGGCAAGCCCTCTTCTCTCAGCAGGCGCCCCACCACCACCACCCCCAACCCGGTTTTCTCAACCCGGTTTTCTCAACCCGGTTATCTCATCACAAAACGCTGACTCACAGGTGGCCCGAAGTTGCCATCCGTAAAGACTCCCACCTTGACAGCTGGACAGCCAGCTCTAGGGTCAGCACTTCCGCAGTGGGGAGCTCAGTACCTCCACATAATGCGGAACTCAGTACCCCTACACAGCGTGGAACTCAGTACCCCGACACAGCGTGGAACCCAGTGCCCCCACACAGCGTGGAACTCAGTACCCCCACACAGCGTGGAACTCA
>CABHPH010129127.1:24846-40601 GCA_902168325.1 Peromyscus nudipes
CGTGGAACTCAGTACCCCCACACAGCGTGGAACTCAGTACCCCCACATAACGTGGAACTCAGTACCCCCACACAGCGTGGAATTCAGTAACCCCACACAGCGTGGAACTCAGTACCCCCACACAGTGCTACTCAGGACAGCTTAGATATTTATCAAGTCCTTCCTGCCTGTCTTTTTCCTCCCCCCTCCTTTTCTCTTTCCGCTCCTGCTCCTTCTCCCCCTCTTCAGCTCCCTCTTCGCCTAGACCTCTTCCTTCTCTTCTTCCTCCTCCTCCCTGCAGTAGGGATTGTACTAAATTCCCAGTGAGTATACTGCTTGTTTGTTTGTTTGTTTGTTTGTTTGTTTGTTTGAATAGCTCCAGGTCCTCCAGCCTTATCTCTCAAGAACAATTTCTTGACCTTCCAGTTGTGGTCCTCTGAATATGCGTCCACTTTTCACATGGTTATTTTGGTGTTTATCCATTCATATCTCCAACTTACTCCAAAAGAGACTCGAGGGGCCTTACAAATTATTACAAAAGTAATGGGGGGATATTAATGAAGAAAAAAATAAAGGCAGAAAATGTTGAGCCATAGTAAACCTTCTGCATAAACACATTCCTCTTATTTCTGAAGTCAGCTAGTAGTACACCCAGATTTGTCTGGTGAATTCCCTGGCAGCCAAGGCAAAAAGGGAAACTTGGACAGCTGTCTCCGTAAGAACAACTAGGAAACACAGCTGTTTCTAGACTTGGAAATGGAAGAAAAACATCCCTTGGTTTGCCCAGAGAAGAATGCCTCCAATACTTTTCTCACAATAAATTCAACGACCTGTTTACTCAAGCTATTTCTTATGAAGGCACCTCATATTGTAACCCCAGAAGCACAATTCCAATGAAAACACACACTCTGGTTTGTTAATGGGCCTCTTAACACGCGGCCATAAAGTATTTCAAACTCCCTCTGACTGTGGAAAATGACAGTGAGATGTTTCTGCCCAGGATGCTCCTATCCGCAAGGCCTGGGGTGGCATTAGCTTTTTAGTGGCATGCTAACTCTTATAGCAGGCTCCTCAAACCTATTGCTGCCTCTGCGACAGGGACTGACTTTAAGCCAATTTGTCTTCATCTTTTACTTGGCCAATTGATTTTTTTTTTTTAAGTTAAGTGCAGGGCTGTATTGTTTATCACCACAATTCCATTTTGTTAACTTCACTCCCAAGTGTTCTAGCCTGCTGATGCTAATCCTGGATTTGCATTACATCAATCCACACACCGTATTTCCTCAAGTAGAAGCCTCCCTTCGCTGCAAGATGCACCATTTACAAATTACCAGTGAGGAGAAAGAATACTGTTGATTACATTATTAAACTGCCTGTGGGTTTGAATGAGAAACGTCCCTCATAGGCTCCTGCATCTGAACACTCAGTCCCAGGCAGGTTGTACTCTTTGAGGAGGTTGTGAATCCTTTGGGATATGGCACTGAGCCGGAAGAAGTTTGTCACTGAGGATGGCTTTGAGGTTTTGTAGCCCTGCTCCATCCACTTCAATTCACTCTCTCCCATTCATATTTGCAGTTGAAGATGTGATCCCCCCCCCCCGCCCACTTCCTGCTCCTGTCTTCTGCCACCATGCCTGCCCCAACCATTACGGACTCTCCCCCTGGAACCACAAGCACCAATAAACTTTTCATTCCATAAGTTGCTTCGTGTCATGCGTTTATCACAGCGACAGAAAAGTAGCTGACATGGTGTGACACGCACCGGTTTTGGAATTCATCTGGTTTTAGGCATAAAGATAATCTTAAAACCAGATGTGGTAGCTCATACCTATAATCCCAAACTGAGACAGGAGAATTGTTGAGAGTTCAAAGCTAACCCGGACTTCCTAGTGAGTTCCAGGCCAGTCTGGGCTATATGACCAAACCTTGTTTTTAAAAAATTCAAATCAAGGACTGAAGAGGTGGCTCGGTGGTTAAGGAAGCTTGCAGCTTTTTCAAAGGATCCAAGTTCAATTCCTATCACCCACAGCACAATTGCCCAGAATTCCAGCTCCAGGGGAATCTGACACCCTCTTCTGACCTCCGCAGCCGCCTGTGTACATACACCCACACAGGCACACACTTTGGTTTGCTGGTTGGCTTCATAATACACATAAAAAGAAATAAATCTTTTAAAAGAATCCAAGTCAAATCAAAACAAAATAGAAATCTGCATCTTAGAACCAGTGAAACCTGCTGTTACCAAATCTCCATATTCTGTTGTTTTAATTTGATGATCTTGTTTTATCTCACACTACTGCCAGAGCCAGGGGGAGGCCCCTTGGCTTCCCTCTTCATGTATATATCATATATTAGATGCATGCTAATTTAGCCTTGAATGCACGGCTGCCTTGGGACACGTGAGCCCCAGCCGCTTTAACCCCAATCCCAAATTCACACGTTCATCTGAACCCATACTCTCTGGGCCTAATTATTTGGGACCTTTGGACCCCTCTAAATTGAACCATTATCAACAGCAGAACCTGAGGCCCAGCCAGGAAAGGATGGGGTGGAGTGGAGTGAGCATTGGATAGATCAGGGGAAAGATTGGGGTCTGGCACCAGAGGGAACTGGCTTGGTCACAGGGGAAGACAGCATGGGGAGATCTCAGGGCCTGAAGGGTGGGGTAGGCCCAGGCATCATCAGGGAAGAGTCTCCAGGTTTCCCTCAGAAAAAGCAAGCAACCACACTGAGGTGCCAAAGCTTTAGTCTTCAGGGACAGACAGACGTCAAGGTCAAGGAACAACCAGACATCTGAGTATACTGTGGACCCAGGGCAAGCTCCACCCCCGGACTACATCAGTACAGTGGCCCCACCAAGAACTCCTAGGGCGTGAAATCTGAGAGCCAGGAGGAGAACCAGCCAGGGTCAAGAACTTGGTTCCATAGCTATTAGGTTTCATAGTGTGGAGAGACAGGAGGCAGAAACAGAAACTAGATCTGATCTCTGTAGGTGGACTTTTCTTTCCTGCCTGCCAGTTCCCAAAAAAACCGACAGGGAGACTCAGTATTAATTATAAATGCTCGGCTGATAGCTCAGGCTTATTACTAACTAGCTCTTACAACTTAAATTAACCTATTTAATATTAATCTACTTCTGCCACATGGCATTACTCCTCTTTTATCTTGCACCTCCTGTTTCCTCTCTGTGTCTGAATGGTGACTCCCAAGACTCCACCCCCCTTCTTCCCAGCATTCTCTCTGCCCCAAAAATTTTGCCTAGCTATCGGCCAATCAGCTTTTTGTTAACAATGAGAGCAACAAATTTTCACAATGTACAAAAGGATTATTCCACAGCAGATCTCTACACACTGGACTGTTCATTTCAAAACAGCAAAGGACAGACACCCCACCCACAGGAAAAGGGGTGCCTGTATGGGGAAAGACTGGCAGTGACTCTTCGTGGAGGTGGGATGAGGGTAGGCTAGGGCAGTTTCACAGCCTCTCTTTCCTTCCTCTCTGCGATGACCAGATGACTGAGCAAGGTCATTGTGGGCATCCTGTCTTGTGACCAAGGCATTCTACCAACAGCTGCAGCTTGTCCTATCCATGTGATTTCCACTCCTCTAACAGAATACCTGAGATGGTCATTTGTGACAGTTCTTGACTCTGAGGATGGGAAATCCAAGGTCAGAGCCTGAGTCTGCTCTGGGTGGTCTTACTGCAGCCTACTGTGGTGGGAGACATCAAACAGCACAGGAGAGGATGAGTTCCCTTAGGGACACCGGCTCAGGATAGCTGGCCACACTCTGCTGAGAAAGGCAACAGTCCATCTATAAAGGCAAAACCCTCAAGCCTCACATCCCAGCCCTGTGGCAATAGGGAAGAGTTTCTACCACAGGAGCTTGGGGAGCCATATTCATGCCAGAGTTCCCTTGGGATGCAGAGCCAGGTGGAGAACAGGAGCTATGGGGAGCTTCCTCTCCAAGAGCAGAGGACACTCGGGTCAGGCCTCAGTGAAGACCAGGAGAGGCTGGATTAGCCAAGACCTTCGGAGGACACGTGGAGAAGGTGGGAAGAGCCTGCACCTGCAATGATGTCTGAGGTCATATGATTCCCTTCCATGGAGCAGAGCATGCAAAGATCCCTTTGCACATGGAATTCCAGTGGGGAGAAGGGAGATGGGCTCCGAAGCTAGTGCAGGATGGCTGGTGGTTGCCAGCAGGGACCCCACACAGCTGGGAGGGGCTGTGGAAGGAGAAGCAGAAGGGATGAGGCCTGTAACTGCAACTTCACAGGCTATGACACCCTCTTATAGCTTCCGTGAGCACACGCACACGCACACACACACACACACACACACACACACACACACACACACATAAATACAGAGAGACACAGAGACAGACACATAAATAAAAATAAAATAAACCTTTAGAAGAAGACACTCTAGGAGAGAGTGATGATTACTGTGTCCATTTTATAGGAAAAAGGACTCAAATGAATAACAATAAAAATAAATGCAGAGTCTAATAAGATGAGTGTGAGGTAAGCTCAATATTATAATTTTAGGGTTGCCATGGTCTGAAAGTTTTGACTCCCTGAAATCCATCTGCTGAAACAAAATCCCTAAGGGGTGGTGTTCAGAGGTGGAGCCTTTGGGAGACAATTAGAAACAAGAGTTCTGGGTTGGGCGGTGGTGGCACATACCTTTAATCCCAGCACTCAGGAGGCAGAGCCAGGTGGATCTCTGTGAGTTCGAGGCCAGCCTGGTCTACAAAGTGAGCCTCAAGGCAGGATAGAGTGTCTCTCCTTTCCACCACTTGTCAACATGCCTTTAAAGAAGGGGACCACCACTATAAATCTTGAACTTCTCAACTCCATTACCCAAGCAATAATTGTCTGTTTTTATAAGCCATACACATGTATTATGTTGTTATCCCAGCCTGTAATAGTCAGTTTGGACTACTGTAACAAAATACCTTCTTGCAGTTAAACTGCAAACATCAGAATTTATTGCTTATAGTTGTGGGGCTTGGGAAGCCCATGAATAAGTTACCAGCAGATTCGGTGTCTGGAGAGAGCTAGCTTGCTGTTGGCTTCAAAGATGGAACCATCTAGCTGTGTCCTCAGACGGCAGAAGGGAAAATATGTTCTTTAATAAAATTAGTCCCCCTGACAATCTGTCCTTGTGGCTTAATCCCTTCCCAAAGGCTATACTCCTTAACGACACCATCTTATTGATCAGTGTTCAACATACAAACTAGGGTGGATGTGGCGGGCACAGGCATTCTGGCCATAATGAAGCCCAAGGACTAAGATAGAGAATAAGACACACCTAGGCCTGGGTGTGGCTCGGTGGGAAAGCATTTGTCTGGCATACACAGGGCTCTGGGTTCAAACCCCAACACACACAAGAAAAAAATAAGAGAACACAGCCATATATCACCGCAACCCAGAACCGCAACCCAGAACCGGCTTCCCCTGCCGTGCAGCAACCCTGGTCTTTCTGTGAAACTGCGCTGCTACTCTCATCTGTCTCTCCACAGTCTCCCCCAAATCTGTGCCTGGAGACCTGAGTAACATTTACTCGAGAGCTAAGCAAAAAGACAGAGTGCTTTCGCAAGTCAAACGCCCCAAGTGCTTCAAGGCTAATCATGCAGCGAAACTCGGGGGCTAGGAAGATGACAGATGGGGTCGCCGTCCACGAGGCCTTTCAATTAGGTAGACTTTGCTCATGTTTACACCCTTAATGGAGCTGAGAGTCATCTTTGTTTAGTAGGATTAAGACATGAGCTCATCACAGCAGCTTAGAGTAGCGGTTGTCAATACGAGGCTACTCTCACTGGCTTCAGCGTGAAACCCTAAGATAACCACATTCAGGCCAAGGGCAGCTTCGCTGTGAGTGAAGTTAGGTGCCCGAGGGTGCATGGGAGCACTTGATTATTTCTGTCTAGGCAAATGCTTTGTAGGTGCTCCCTAGAATTGGCAGCGCCCTCACTCCCAGGGAAGTCTCCTACAAACATCTCAGTCCTGGGGTTTTGTGTTTTCACTTTTAAAAGATAAGAGACATAAGTCCCGATGAAGTTGTGGATTTAGACACAGCTTTGTAATTTTTCTTAAAGATTCATTTTAATTATGTGTATGTGTATGGGTTCATGCACATGCATGCAGTGCCCACAAAGGCCAGAAGGGGGAGTTAGAGTTACAGGTGGTTGTAAGGGGCTGGACATGGGTGCTGCGAACTGAATTCCTGTCTTCTACAAGAGCAGTGTTAACTACTGAGCTATCTCTCCAGTCCATAGACGCAAAGCTGCAAGAGCAGGAATCCATGCAATCACGCCAAGGCCTTCTATCCCATGATAGCCAGAAACTTGCTAGGCCTTCTCTCTGCTGAGCCAACACAGACTGAGAAATGACCCTGGTCTGGCTCACCCAGTTTTGTGCTGTCTTCAGCCCTGGGAGATCTTCACAGGGACTTCACAAGGCAAGACTCAGTCAGCGGGGATGACAGGCATGGGAATGTATTGCACCCCTCCACCCCCAGGCTGGGCACTGAGGCAAACTTGCAGAAGGCCAGAATGAGTGACAGCAGCCAGTATTTGATTGCCAGGAAGCTCAAACTCACAGAGATCTGCCTGCCTCTGCCTCCCAAGTGCTGGGATTAAAGGCGTGCGCCACCACCACCTGGCCCAGAACAATAATTTTAAAAAGGAAAACACAAAACCTGGTATATTAGTGACATTATGTCCTACGACAGACTAACTTAGCATGGGCCAGATTACAGGCCACCCACAGAACCAGGAAGACGGTCCTACTTCAGCATATCCATGGGCGCTGGGTCCTCCTTTGTGTCCATCTTCACATCTGCTAAGTTATTTAGTCGTGGACTGTGGCGGTTTTAAGAAAATGGCCCCCACAGGCTCATATATTTGAGGGCTTAGTCACCAGGCAGTGGGACTGTTTGAAAGCATAAGGATTAGGAGGCGTGGCTTTGTTGGAGTAAGTGCAGACTTGTTGGAGGAAGTCTGTCACTAGGGGTGGGCTTTGGGGTTTCAAAAGCCTATGCCAGCCCCGGGCACTCTCTGTCCATCCTGCTGCATGCACTCAGGATAGAGTTCTCAGCTACTGCTCCAGCTTTCCACCATGCTCTCCGCCATGATAACGGACTAAGCTTCTGAAACTGTAAGCAAGCCCCCAACTAAATGCTTTCCTTTTTAAGGTTCTGCCTTGGTCATGGTGTCTTTTCACAGCCATAGAAATGACTAAGACATGGGCTTTATTAAGTATGGGGCAATCTGCTCTTAGAGGAAGTTTAGGAACTCAGACTTGAAAACCGAGGTCTTGATCACATCTCAGGGATCCATCTCCTCCCAAGAGCCCCTCCAACTCCAGCACCAATTCCAGTGACAGTTGAAGGTGTGCTGGGTGAGTGAAAGGTCCATCTCTTCACTCCTGCAAAACTTTGCCTAGGGCATGAGCTACATGCCACATACAGGACAAAATGACGATATGGCTGGCATGGGAAGGTAGGACGTCAGAAGAGTATGCAGCACCCCACAGAGAGCCACATAGTGCAGGCCCTCTGACTTGGAAGGATGCAAGATTCTGCTCTCCCAGCATGGGGCAGCAAGTGATGATGAGGGAGTTCGGGGTATTTAAGTAACTTGGGAATACAGTGACTTGGTAAGGGCTAGAATGGGAAAGCACTGTGTATTATTAATTCAGAATGCAGGGGCTGGGTGATCTTTGGTATCTAAGTAAATGTGCCTTTATTTTGCAGACACTAGTGAGGCCAAACCACATGGCAGATAATAAGCAAAAATCATCAGTCAACAGACTTGGACAGAGCACAGCAGAATAAATGTTAAGTGTAGAAAGAACATTTTTTACAGTTTCAGCCTCACCAATATATAGTAATGTACATCTAAACAAGGTACCATAGTTTAACCTACCAAAGTATCAGGCATTTTCATCAGTTTATATTAACTATACAAAATAGTGGGTTTCGTTACGATCTTTTTAAAAAAGATTCATTCATTTATTTTATGAATGTGAATATCTGCATGTACGCCTGCATACCGGATCAGGATCCCACTATAGATGGTTGTGAGCCACCATGTGGTTGCTGGGAATTGAACTGAGGTCCTCTGGAAGAGCAGCTGGTACTGTTAGCCACTGAGCCCCTCATTATGATCTTTTAATACATGTTTATCAAGTACATTGATCATATTAACTCGTCTCTGTTTCCCATACATATCCTCTCTCACTCCTCCCAATGGTCTCTTTCTCATGTGTTAATGACCCCCCCCCTTTTTCTTGCTTTCTTCTTTTAGATTCCACACATGAAAGAAAACAAGCAGCACTGCTTTTTCTGATCCTAGCTCATTTCACTTAACATGGTGATCTCTAGTCTTACCTATTTTTCTGTTGGTTGTATGATTTTGTTCTTTTTAATGACTGTATAATACTCCATTATATATGTGTGTGTGTATGTATACATACATACATACATACATACACACATACATACATACCATACCATACTTTTTGTTTATTCATCTGATGGACATCTGGGTCAGTTCCACGACTTTGTTATTGTGAGTAAACTACAATAAATGTGAGTGTGGAAGTTGCCTCTGTTTTTTGCAGCCCTCTCTATCTCCTCTTCCTCCTGCCATCTTTCCAGACTGACCTCCACACACAGAGGATGCCTTGAACTTCTGATTCTATCTCCTCCATCTCCTAAGTGCTAGGACCACAGATGTGTGCCATCATGCCCAGCTGATGAGGCCTAGAAATTGAATCCAGGCTTTCCTATTCGCTAGCCAAACACTGTCCCGACTTGGCCACGTCCCTGTCATTTCTGCTGTGTATAGCTTCTTATTCTTTCAGGAATTTACCCAGGATCATATGGTACTTTGACTTACAGTTTGGGGAGATCTTTGATAAGGATTTCCATAGTGGCTGCATCAGTTTACATTCCCACCCACACTGTGCAAAGATCCCACTTTCTCTACATCTTTACCAGCATCTGTTTTCTTGATGGCAGCCATTCTGATTTGGGCGAGACAGAATCTCATTGTAATTTTGATTTTCATTTCCCTTATGACTAAAAACATTGAACACAAAAACAGACTCAGCAGGTTGTATTTATTTATATTCGTATATACACATGCATACATGTCCATATATATGTATGTAATAATAATAGTCAAAGAAAAGAGGCTATTAACTTGAAAGTGGGGGCACATGGGGGTGGTTCAAGGAGAGTAACTGGAAGGGGTCTGAGGGAGAAAAGGGAGGGGGAAAGTGATGTAATTCCATTTCAATGAAAACATATTAAAACTGTTGAATACATGTATTTATTGTTTTATGTACTTATTCGATCAATGTTTGTATCTCTTGATTTGAAGCGTCTGTTAGCTCATTTGCTCGTTTACGGACTGGGCTATTTGTTCTCTTGATGCTCCATTGTAGTCTTCGTTAGAGTTTCTACTGCAGTGATGAAACACCATGACCAGACAGCAAGCTGGGGAGGAAAGGGTTTATTCCGCGTACACTTCCACATCCAGATCATCATCAAAGGAAGTCAGGACAGGAACTCAAACAGGGCAGGAGCCTGGGGGCAGGAGCTGATGCAGAGGCCATGGAGGGTGTTCTTAATGGCTTGCTCCACATGGCTTGTTCAGCCTGCTTTCTTATAGAATCCAGGACTACCAGGCCGGGGGTGGCTCCCACCCACAATAGGCTAGGCTCTCCTCATCAATCACTAATTTAGAAAATGCCTACAGACTTGCCTACAGACTGATCTTATGGAGGCATGTTTTCAATTGAAAATTCCTTCTCTCAGAAGCTTGTGTCAAGTTGACATAAACGTAGCCAGCACAATGGTTTTGAGTTTTTCATATGTTCTGGATATTAATCTCTTATCAGACGAATAGCTGGCAAAGATTGTTTTCCATTCTATAAGGTATAGGCTGTTTCTTAACTCTGCCATCTCCTTTGCTATAATGAAAAATGTTTAATTTGATGAAGTCCAGTTTGTAAATTCTTATTGTGTGTTTCCTGGACATCTCTTTCAGAAGCTAGTACCCAGGTCTTGAAGTGTTTGTCCTGTGTTTTCCTGTAGTAGTTTTGAAGTTTCAGGTCTTAAAAGTTATTGATGCATTTTGAGTGAATGTTTGCAAAAAGACTACCTTGTATCCGATGTATGAACTTGGAACCTTTGTCAAAAGTCAGATGACTGCGGCTGTGTTTATTTATCTCCAGGTTTTCTCTGTTCCACTGTTGTTCATGGAGGGTGTATGATGCCATTTTTGTTACAATGGTTCTGTAGCATAATTTGAGATCAGATATTAAGATACCAGTGGATGACTTCAATATCTCACTCTCACCGATAGACAAATCATGCAGAGAAACAAAAACAATAATATCAGCAACAAAAATCAGAATTAAGTGACCTTGTATGTAAAATGGACACAACAGACATCTCTAGAATATTCCACTCACACACTGCAGAATACATATTCTTCTCAGCATCCCGTAAAGGTTTTTCTAAAACAGACCACATCGCAGAATACAAAGCAAGCCTTAGCAAACAAGGAAATGGAAGTGATTTCCTGTCTTCCATTGGATCACAAAGGAAGTAGAAGTCAGCAGCAAGACAAGCTACACGAAGTCATGGAAATCAAAGAACACACTATTGAATGACAGATGGGTCGTCAAGGACATCAGAAGACAGATAGGTTTAAAAATTCCTGGGATTGAATGAAAGATGCAAACAAACACACCTGAACCTACGATACGGTTCTAGGAGGGAACTTCGTAGCTGTAAATGCCTAGATTAAAAAATCCAGAAAATAATGAAAAAATAATGAGGATCAAAGTAGAAATTGATGAAGAGTAAGTGCAAAGAATATTACAGAGACTCAATGAAACAAGACTTGGTTCTTTGAAGTGATAAATGATACTCCTAGGCATACAAACCAAAAATAAGAAAGAAAACTGAAGTTGAAAAAAATCAGAATTCAGCCGGGCAGTGGTGGTGCACACCTTTAATCCCAGCACTCGGGAGGCAGAGCCAGGCGGATATCTGTTAGTTCAAGGCCAGCCTGGGCTACAGAGTGAGTTCCAGGACAGGCGCAAAGCTACACAGAGAAACCCTGTCTCAGGGGGAAAAAAAAAAAAAAACAAACAAATTAAAAAAAAAATCAGAATTCCAGCATTGCCAATTTTGTTCAAGATAACTGCTTTTCTTGCCCAGCACACATAAAGCCCCAAGTTCAACCCCTGCAAAAAGCTCGTAGATCTTAATAAATAATATTGTAAGTAATAATGTACACTCTTTAGAATCTTCTGTGCTTTCCTATGAATCTCGGATTGGTCTTTTTTAGTTCTGTGAAGAACATCATTGGAATTTTGATGACAATTGCATGAAGTCTATAGATGGCTTTCAATCATATTGGCCATTTCTGTAATATTAATTCTGCCAATCCATGAACATAGAATGTCTGTCTTCATTCAACTGTCTTCTTCAGTTTCTTTAATTAACTGTTTTCTAAACACATTATAGAAGCCTTTCATATCTTTGGTTAGATTTATTTGTAGGTGTTTTTTCTTTGGAGGAGCTACAGTGGAATTGTTTTCTTGACCAAACATCTCAGTCTCAGCAGACTGACTCCTGAGTACCAAATCCATTTTGTAGGTGAAGAAACAGTCTGCAGGTATGGTGGTTGGAATGAGAAATGGCTCCTATGTGTGCAGGCATTTGGACACTTGGTCCCCAGTAGGTGGCACTGTTTGGGGAGGTTCAGGAGGTGCAGCCTTGCTTGAGGGAAGTATGTCACTGAAGGAGATATTTGAGAGTATATTGCTTGGTCCTGTTTCCCGTTTGCTCTCTCTGCTTCCTGCTGTGGTGGAGGCTGTGACTCTCAGCTTTCTACTTGGTTGCCATGAGGCTTAATACTATGCTTCTGCCATAATGGACTATTTCTCCTCTGGAACCAGAAGCCAAAATAAGCTCTTTCTCCCATAATTAATGTTTGGTCACAGTATTTTATCACAGCAACAGAAAAGTAACTGATATACCAATCATAATGAAAAGATGTTAATTTAAATAAATATATGTTGATCTCTGTTTCCTGACAGGCTACTACCATGATGGTCCATTGCTGTGATGCCTGTGGTTTGAATGAAAGTGGCCCCCAAAGGCTCATAGGGAGTGGCACTATTAGGAGATGTGGCTTTGTTGGAGTAGGTCTGGCCTTGTTGGAGAGAGTCTGTCACTGGGGGTGGGCTTTGAGGTTTCAAAGGCTCAAGCCAGGCCCAGTGTCACTCTCTCTTCCCGCTGCCTGCCAATCTAGATGTAGAACTCTCAGCTCCTTCTCCAGCACTATGTCTGCCTGCGCACCACCATGCTTCCCACCATGATGATAATGGACTCTGAACTGTAAGTCAGCCCCAATTAAATGTTTTCCTTTATAATAGTTGCCATGGTCATGGTGTCTCTTCACAGCAATAGAAACCCTAACCAAGGCAGGGACTGTCCTGTACATTGCTATGGGGGCCTGTCCTGCATATTGTGGGACAACTAGTGGTATCTCTGAACTCTGCCAACTAAATGAAATAACCTCTCTTCTCAGTTATGGCTTTTTACAAAACCTATATGGAAATACTACAAAGTGTTCCCTGAGGAGCAAATTCACCCTAGTTGAGAACCATTGAAATATGAGCTGTCTAGGGGTGAGGACTCTCAACATGATTATTGCATAGCTGTGTTTGGTGGAAGAGGATAGTAGAAGCCACAGTTTAATGTGCCCCATCATAGGATATACATGGAGTAACAGCAGGCAGGCTCTGCAGCAGCCTTGAGAGCAGAAACCCCAACCACCAAGGATAGAGGAGTATCATGGAATTAGATACCTGTGGGTGACTTGGGGTCTTCTTAGAGAACAAGTTGGTTCCTAGTTCATGTTGAATCGTATTTATAAAGAACCTTGCATGGAAATCTCCAGGAAGATGAGAGCTCTATGGAATGCCTGACAAAATGATGATGTTCTAAATGACTTTTCAGTCTTCTAAATTATGTTTTCAATTAGCATATAAAATAATAGGTTTCATTGTGACATTTTCATACATAGATATTATTGTACTTTGTTCTAATTAAAAAAAAATTTGAACAGTAGAATAGACACTGTTGGAGATGAGTACCTTCAACAGCAGCTTAAGAAGGCAGGGGCAGCCAGATGTGGTGACACACAACTTTAATCCTAGCACTCAGGAGACAAAGACAGACGGATCTCTGTGAGTGTGTGGCCAGCCTCGTCTACAGAGTGAGTTCTTGGACAGTCAAGGCTCTGTAGAGAGACTCTGCCCCGCTCCCCCAAAAAAAGTCAGGGGCAGCATCAAAGCACAGTGGGCCAGGGGACTGATGCTAATTTCATTCTTTGAAGATTTCTTTTTATTTTATGTGTAGGAGTGTTTGTCTGGATGGGTGTATGTGTACCCTGTGCAGAGAGGTGCCCACAGAGGCCAGAAGAGGACACCAGATTCCCTGTAACTGGAGTTACAGACTGTTGTGAGCTGAACTCAGGACAAGAGCAGCAAGTTCCCTTATCCAGTATCACTCCAGCCCAGGGACTGGTGCTTTTTTATGGTGGATTTTGATAACTTTTATTTTAGAAATCACATATAGGCATTATTTTAATTAAAAAAGGACATCTATGAAGCTGTTGAAAGTGTAACAAGAAATGTTACAGGGGTACAGTGTGTATTCAGTGTGTGCAAGGCCCAGGTTCAGTCTCCAGCACCACACACATACACAAAGCAGGTATTAAGAACACTTTCTGAAAAAGTGTGATGACTTCCATCAAAAGACCATGTTCACGGCCTCTAGATTGTATCCATGGTGGCGATGGTGGTGGGGTAAAAATGTAGGCCAGAATTTACATTTCAAAACTTCATATTGTGCTATTTTTAACAGCAAAATTTAGAAACAAATACCAAAAACTCAGCAATGAGAGAGTGGCCAGATGGATGCCTAGCCGTATATACATCCTTCAAAGGAGTCTATAAAGAACTGTGAACATGTGGAGAAGTGTCTCCAAGATGTTAAGGGGGGGGGGATGGACAGACACACAGTTACCTTGCAGGTCCCCTATGTCACTCACACAACCACAGACAGAGGCTGGAAGGGAACACGCTGGCATGTGTGCAGTGGCTACCTCTGGGGTTGAAGTAGTTCTTACCTTCTTGGTAAGAACATTTGTCTTACCAATTTTCCCAATTTCCCTTCAATTAGCGTTACTTCCCTCAGCAGAAAGAGTATTAATGTCATTTTTTTTCTCAAAGAATAGGAAGTAACCTGGAGCATGCAATGTTTGACTTCACCACCGGGCAGCTAAGGTTTGGAGGGTGGGAACCTTGGGCCTTCCTAGAACTCACGGAGGTAGAGATGGAACAAAGAGCAACTTGAGGCTTCACTTCGAATAACTGTCCTAGCTCATCGCAGCCTCGACGGGGGTGGTGGCATGCACCACTTTCACAGGTCTGAGTCTGTGGAGCTGGTCCAGAGGAAGCTGAGAATTCTTAGACTCGGTTCCTTCTATTTCAAGCAGCAAACAACAGATGAGGGATGGTTCTTAGAGGTATTTAGGTCAACCAGCTGTCCTTACACGACAGATACGCGTAGCTGTCGCCCCTCATCAAAGAAGCGTCTCTGTACAGAAGACGGAGCCCTTCACAGAAAACCACACCTGGACATGGTGCTGAGATCACAGTCAATGGTTTTTCACAGAGTTAAACACTCGTTGGGAACTGGAGGATTGCAAGTTTCCATTTGAGGCTAACCTGGGTTACATGGGAGACCCTGCCCCCCCCCCAAAAAAAAGAAAAGAAAAAGAAAAAAAGAAGTTCCGATAAAAGAGGAAAAAAGACGGCCCTAGAAGAGAGAGGCCAACCAAACTTTGGAAGTCATAAAGTGGGTGAGCCAGGGGACGCCGACAGCCCCAGCAAAGAATCTCGGTGTGAGGTGGCAGAGGCCATAGTGAGAGGCCAATTTCTTCAAGTGAGCCCCAGAGAAGCTCAGAGGTCAGAGCTAGCAGCAGTTTAGGGATACGTGGGAGGGATGAGGCTAGAGGAAATGATCCAGTCTGCGTAAGCAGCAGTGAGAACCGTAGCTGCCCCTCCTCTGCACCAGAGAGCAGAAACCTCGTGCTCCAGAGCTCAGCAGAGAGGTTGCCAACTAGGAAGTGGACCGCAGGCCAGCAGGGGACGTTACGTGTTCATCGTTATCACTGGGTGTCGGTGAATCCAATGATTGGTTCATCATTAGGCTTCATCCATAGAAAAGCCTAAGGGTCTGAAAAGGGGGACTCACTGGGCGTGGTGGTACATGCCTGTGATCCCAGCTCTCAGGAGTCCAAGGCAAGAAGACTCTGATGTCCAGAACAATCTGGGCTCCATAGCAAGAGCCCGCCTCCAACCACTAGAGGAAGGTGGTTACCCCGAAACTTTAGAAGGAAGAAAGGAAGGGAGGGAGGAAGGAAGGAAAAGAAAAAGAAGAGAACAAAGAAAAGAAAGAAAAAAATAGGGACTGAGTAAAAAAAAAATCACTATACTTTCAGGTGAAATTCAATTTCTTTCCTTCCCAAACTATCAAAACTCTAGTGTACCACAGGCAGGAAAATTTATCAGTGGTGGAACTGGTCCAAGACGACCGGCCTCCCATCTAATCACATGCTGGGCTTTCAAAAGAAAGAAAGAAAGAAAGAAAGAAAGAAAGAAAGAAAGAAAGAA